>PHNY01095158.1:10306-22856 GCA_003724115.2 Anethum foeniculum
TTTATTTCAATTGTTTTGGCCCAGAGCTCAATTTGTAATGGGCATCCTTTAAGCGATTTATATATATTTGCAGTTTTGTTAAAATTTTAAGGGATCATTAAATTTTTTCCTGCCCTAAGGTTGAGGACCGGGCCGACTGGCCCTGACGAATCAATTCTTATAGTTGCTGCTTTGCTTTTCAGGTGAAGAATTACGCATATGTTACATTGATGCTAGTATGGATTATGAAGCCCGGCAAAATCTCCTGTCTCAAGGGTTTGGTTTTCAGTGCCACTGTCTCCGCTGTTTATCCAATGATTAAGAAGTGCTTCTCTTGTTGTTGATTAGATTTGCTTAAAAGAGTGACTGCATTTGACAGAAGAGGGGTCATGTTGTTTTCTTTCCTTGATTTCCTTCGAGCTCAAGACTGATACTAGAATGACCCGCAAAGGCTTTACAATGGAGAAACCATGATCCAATCTAAAGATGCTGGTCCATTTGTTTTGATAGATCCTAATTAATATTTGTAGTGGTTTAGGATCCCCAAATTCATTTAGTTGGGACTAATTATGTAAAACTAAGTTCTCTTACCTAAGCTGCCAATTAAAATTCAGTACTTTGTGTTTTTTGTACTTCATGATGACAAGATTCAAGACCTGTTCGACAATCGGAAATTAAGCCTAACCAAACAAAATTACTCTCATTCATGACGTCCGAACTTGCTAAATTGGTATGAGGGCCATGATAACATAAAACAGAAAATAAAGGAGGCTTACTTGTAGCACCTACTTAAGTCTCACACCCTTTCTTCTGATTAGTTTTCTAAACAACTTATGATTAATCAAATATGAGAATAAATAGAGTTCCCGCCATCTTAGCCATTGATGAGAAGTTTGAGAAGGATGGCAAAAAGAGAGCCTTTTATTACCTAACTCTCATCTCCCTCCTCCCTTAAAACCTCATACCAACCCATCTTTCTCTTCTCATCCCAACTTCTTTGTTTAAACTACAAAAATAAGAAAAAACCAACTTGTAGATTCTTGTTTGTTTACTTGTTTTCCTTATGTTTCTATGTATTTTATTCTTAATTAGGAGATGATTAGCTAAACTTACCACCTTCCAACCTTTAACCCACCATAATCGCACCTGTAAAGCTTTAGTTTGTCTCTAGTACTCTTCTAATTTGCCCACTTCTCTTTGAATGATGGAATCTTTATCTCTATCTTCCATCCCCGTTGCACCAAAAACAACTTCAAGATCGTCACAAATGCAAAGCAGGTGCCTTTTCACCAAGCGAAATGGCATGATATATTGTCAAAGTGGTAAAAATGCTATAAAGACGGGCAAGGTTTCGTCTGTTTTAACAGATAGATCCACTGTGATAAGCCCGAATAATGGTGCGGCTCTCTTGGATGCAGCAGGGAGCTTGGTGTTGAATCCAAATGGGAATGGCCAGGCTGAGATTGTAGCAAAGGATTTGGTGCCTTACAAGGGAACTCTTCTAGATGTGCATGAGAAGGGTATTGGAATAGTGAACTTTCTTGAAGGAAAAGGGCTTCTCATAACTGGTGCAACTGGATTCTTGGCAAAAGGTGCATTCTTCACCAAGTACCTGTCGACTTTCCTCTCCATAACAGATAACGACAACACACAAACACACACTGTTTATATCCAAATTATTATTTTTGAATCTAATGTTACTGTAGGATGATTATAATTTATTGTTTTTTCTCTTTCCGAAATCTCATATATATTTTTCTATTTGTCTGTTATTGATTTCACAGTTCTTATAGAAAAGATACTACGCACAGTTCCTGATGTGGGTAAAATTTATCTCTTGATCAAGGCGAAGAATAAGGAAGCTGCAAACGCAAGAATGAAAAATGAAGTAAGCCTGTAGCTAATTGGAGTAATTCTTATTTTCAAGTGCAGTTCTGACTTAACTTGTATTGCAGATTATTGAGACCGAGCTTTTTAAGTGTCTCAAACAAAAACATGGGAAATCCTACCAAGCTTTCATGTTGAGCAAGCTTGTTCCTGTTGTTGGGAATGTTTGTGAATCTAATCTTGGTTTAGATGATGATATGGCGACTGCGATTATGCATGATGTTGACATAATTGTTAACTCTGCAGCTAATACCACTTTTGATGAGAGGTTATTTATATGATGTTGACATAATTGTAAACTCTGTCTTAAACTTCTTAAAGTATGATATAGTAAAGTTGATATGTAAATAAATTACAGTGTTGTGATGATATTGCAGATATGATGTTTCTCTTGACATAAACACTGGTGGACCAAGTCGAGTTATGACTTTAGCTAAAAAATGTACCAAGCTCAAACTCTTCCTGCAAATCTCCACAGGTAAAAGAGTAAATATTACGAGACTAAACTGCTTTTCTTCCAAGTTTTTTGTATAATTAGATAAGAACTTGCTACTGTTAGTTGCTCGAGACAAAACCGTAACTGCATTTGAGAATAATTGAGAATAATCAGCATGCCAACTACATAAAAAGAGCACATATGATTTTCCATCTACAAGTAAGTTACTTACAATGTAGATAGTTTGAATATGTTGCATGCAGCTTATGTTAATGGACAGAGACAAGGAAGAGTCATGGAAAAACCATTCTGTGTTGGCGATAGCATAGCCAGAGAGAGTCACACATTTGGCAAACCAGGAAGATCTTGTCCTCCAAAACTGAATGTTCAAGATGAAATAGAGTTTGTTCTGGACAGGGAACAAGGTTTAGAAGGCAATGCATTTGCTCAAAACATGAAGGTTTTGGGATCAGAGAGGTGATGGGTTTTGCAGAAGAAAACTTTTTCTTTTGTAGTTGATCAAGTACATCTTGCTAAATGTGTAGTATCTATATTATTACTTTTTAGAGCAAAGAAGTACGGATGGCAAGACACTTACGTATTCACGAAGGCTATGGGTGAAATGTTGATTGATGGTTTGAGAGGAGATATACCAGTAGTGATAATCCGGCCCAGTGTCATTGAGAGTACATACAAAGAACCGTTTCCTGGTTGGATGGAAGGAAATAGGTATGTTCAGTTTCCAAATTCGTTGCCAGTTCTTTAAAAGTCGAGCATGATTAAAATGTAAACTCTGTACCTCCTCTTTTCTTCTAATTCTTTACCCAGGATGATGGATCCAATTGTTTTGTACTATGGGAAAGGACAACTCACAGGATTTCTAGCAGACCCCAATGGAGTACTTGATGTTGTAAGTAATGTATTTGTTTTAAAAAAAATTATCATGTTTGATGCTTTAGAAAAACATTAAAGAATATGAGTTGTAGGTTCCAGCAGACATGGTTGTGAATGCAACCTTGGCAGCAATGGCAAAACACGGGGCTGCAGGAAAATCAGAAAGCAACATATACCAGATAGCTTCATCTGTTGTAAACCCATTAGTTTTTCGGGATTTGGCTGAGTTGCTGTATGAACACTTCAACTCCTTGCCCTGTGTTGACAGCAAGGGGAAGCCAATACATGTGCCAACCATGAAACTCTTCAACTCTATGGATGATTTCTCTTCTCACCTTTGGAGGGACACGATTCACAGAATTGGATTGGCTGACTTGCCTAATCCTAATGGGAAAGTATCCCGGAAACTTGAAAATATTTGCAGAAAATCAGTTGAACAGGCAAAGTACTTGGCAAACATATACGCTCCATACACATTTTATGGTGGAAGGTAAGATAAAGCATGCCTCAAGGACCAATACAATTTATCCAATACGCTCACTATTTAACTTCAACATTTCGAAGTCCCATTAATGTGCGTATATTTCTTCACTAAAATGTAGGTTTGACAACAGCAACACAGAGAGATTGATGGCGTGCATGTCGGAGGAAGAAAACCGGACATTTGGGTTTAACGTGGGAAGCATCAACTGGAAAGATTATATCTCTAATGTTCATATTCCAGGGCTGAGGAGGCATGTCATGAAGGAAAGAGGGATGTGCAGCTAAATATACATTTACATACATACATTATGCCATACTACAACTCCTAGGCTTCAAATCATATCTCTTGCAATAGGGATAAGGTGTTATGTTAATTTAAAAGAATAACTGTAATGAATTTGTGTTTTAACTTTTCCTGTTAATTTCCTATGTTTAAATGTTGATGTTGAAAATATAGAACTCTAAAGCACCTAGGATGAAGAAGAAAATGTAAGCCTTCTTCATCTTAAATATTGTTATCATCTAGGCATACCAAACAATATATATTATTGCCGACAGCTACACAAATTCATCATAACCTTGAAAAAATTTGATCAAACACTGTTCCTTTTCTTGTGCTCTCCAAGAGCTAGCGTGCCTTATTCTGAGATCAACTCGAAAAGGTAAATTTATTATCATGCGAATGACATAAAATAATAAAACATAAATCCAAGATGTCAATTAAGTAATTGGTAGATGACTTTCAAACTTTACGAGTAAACATCTAAGAGTATCTATATTCCAATATAGGATGCGTATATTGTGTCATTTCGCCATTCATGAGTAAAGAGTTATGAATTATATACAAAGTAGAGAGTTATGCTGGTAAATACAAGGGTCAAAAGACATAATAATACCAACTACAAAACAAAGGCAGACCTAAAGAGTTAAAACAAAAATGCATATATATTACAAAAATCATGTAAGCTATTACAACCCTAGGTGAGAAAAAAGAGAGGGAACAAGATCTACCACAGACCAGGCAAGACCAGCATACTGAACGAGCCTAATACCAGTGTCTACATCAAACGAATCCTGATCGACGAAAAATAAAAGCTTTTGAAGATAACCTGACTGTTTTGCTTCTGACTTTTTGCCTGTTGGTGAATAAACTAGAGCTGGGACGTAGCTAGTTGATCGAATTGGGATGCCCAAGGCATTTGCTGATATCGGAAGAGTCCATTTTGCTATTGTCTTGCTACAGAACTTGACGAGTAGTATAGTAGAAATCCCCACAAGAACTCTGCCAGCATACATAGGTATCGAGAGCTGAGAAGTGAATATGTGAGGAACACTTTCATGATGAAACTGATGGTAAGTTTGTTGGACCCCAGCTACCTGTCAACATAATTAATTTGCTCTATAAGTTTTTATACCCTGTATACACACATAATGCACAAGGAAATACTTGAAGATATCTCTATTCTTGGGCCATTAAGAATTATCCCACTAACAACCAGTTAAAAGCAAGAGCATTCAAAATAAAGGCATACAGTGTATGAAACATAATATATTATGACCGTGTAGCTTTACACTTACAATTCCCAAGGCCACACCGCTGAAGGCTGTATGATACTCAAAACTTGGAGTTGGATTCTCTGGTTTCGGATACGCAAAGAGCAACAGGAAAGTAAGTGCAGACCAAAATGATGTGACTGCAAGGAATCAAAAATTGGTGTTAAGAATCAAAAAGTAACGGACAGAATCACAAGAATCACAAGGTAATGATTGATATCTTTTTCTGGCGATATATCACTTCTTTGAATTAGAGGTTCACTAATGTTATACAAATCTAAAAACAGCACACCAAAATTTCAAATTCGGTTAGTTGATGCTAATAAATTGGACTTAACTTGGGTGTAAACTGTAAATCATCACTGGAATAAACATCAGTAAATATGTACCATCAATTTTGCAATAAGTCAACCTGAATAAGATAGGACGCAAAAAATCTCAAACAACTTATTACTTGAGGTTATAGAACTCAGAACTGACCCATGGGGAAACAGGTCAACCTTTTTAGTTATACAACCAACAAGGTGCGCTCGTGCCTCTTAGACATTCTTCGAAATTTTATCTAAAGTAAATGGCAAAAGACTGTTATTACGGTTAACATGCCACAAGGCCCACAACAAGCTTTTGCATTGTCCAGGGACATAAAAAAACCTTTTTTTTTCTTGATTATATGTACTTGCATCCGAAAAAAGTAGAGTCTTAACAAACACCCTCATACTATCATGTCAAGGTTATAACAATCACGCCATGAATTGATCCAATAACTTGTCTCTTTTCATGCGTTCACTCGTAGTCGTTAAAACCATTGTTGGTCATGGTTAAGCCACCATCTCGCTAATGATGATAATTGGTGGTTTGAGAATAATATGCAAGACATTATTGTCTGTGGCATCCTCAGCACAGCAACTTTGATTAACAATTGAGTAACATAGACTTTGTCTGACTAGGACTGACATTTCAGCAATTCAATTATCACTAAAAATTTATTATGAGAATTCATGCAACTGAAAAGGACAATTCAGCAATCTGATGATTACTGAGAATCGTTCATGGTGATATAAAAAAAAACATATATAATCCATCTAATTTAATATATTAATACGAGTCCGCATACCATTTTGTCCTGAAACTACAAAATTGTCGATGTAGTCGTGAACAAGAAGCCAAAATGTAAGTATTGCCAATCCAAGACCAAGACCACCTATAACATCGATTAAGCTGTGCATCCCCAGGTAGATTCTTCCTGACAAGAGAGTAAAAATGTCAACTTAAAAAAGTGGGAAAAGTAAAGAAGGGGCTAAGTGACCAAAAACTTGAAAGGCAGAGAAAAACTTACCACAGCCAATGAGCCCAACAATCAAGAAAACAATTGCAAATCCGGAAATTTGGATGGAAGCATCTTCACTTTCAATGTATGACAAAACATAATGCAACAGGTACCTGAATGCCCAAGTGTGTGAGAGAGTCAACGGGTTTATAAAAATTCAGTACATACCAGATTAATATATTCTTGGAATCGTGGCACTCTAGTTTGGAACATAAGATTCAAACAGAATACATAAAATTATATACACGCCAATATGTCTAAAGTGTAAACTTTACAACCAATTCATTACTACTTCTACACTCAAAAGCAATCAGAACTCCTTAACTATTTCATACATGTGCGAAGGTCTGAGCTAAGTTATCTGAGTATACAAGTTTTGATTATAGAACACTTATGCAATACCTGTAACACGTCATCCTAACACATGAACAGACAAGCTAGAACAAACAACTCTTTGATATTTCTTTAAAATACTATATGAATTTCAATCATAGCTACCAGAATTGTGAAGTAAAAATACAAATCAAGAAGGAAACAGCCAATATACCCTGATAAGCAGACTGTGTTGAGAGTGTGCGATGAAGGCAATCCATATTCCAATGCATTTTCCTTCTCATCTTTAGTTGCTGTTACTCTCCTGATAGGAGGTGATTTTGGCCTAGGAGCTGAAACCAAATCCTAATAAAAACATAAAAGGTAATAATAAAATACAAATTCATGACCAAAATCAACATCATGTTAACTAGGTATGACTTACAAGGGATGAACGAAAAAGAGTGTGCTTAGTACAGTTTACATTACCTTAACGCAGTTCCCAACATAATCACAAAAAGCCATCAAAAGGGTCATTTGTCTAGCCAATTTGCCATGCCCACTCTACAACATAAACCACAAAATCAAATCCTAGAATGCACATACATGAATCACCACGAAAATCCATCAAAGCATCATCACAAACTTAAAATTACCCAGAAGAGCAAGGGAAGAAAAGCAGTGTAAAAAGGCACAGAAACAACACAAGACAAGGCAGAGAAAAATGCATCCAAGATTCCATTTTGGTACTTCTGCACATCCAACCAGCAAACAATCCATAATTAACAATGACCCATAATCAAGAACCATACAACACTACATACACATACAAACATGAATATATGAATAATCAGCAAAATGCCCGCCAAGAAAAGACTAGTAAAAGAACCTGAATGTGAAGTATAATGGGAATTTCAGACCTCACTTTGGCAGAAACCCAAGGAAGACTTAAAGATCGAAGCTTTAAGGTAAGATCAAGAAAATTAGATACATATATCCAACAAGCAATTCCACACAAAATTGTGACCTGCCATCCTGCTAAAATGCTCTCCATTGCCTTATTTTTCTTCTTCTTGCCCTCCTTGTTAATAATAAACAAGACCCGATTGATTAAAATAACAAGAAGGGGTTTACAAAGAATGAGTATCTATCATGTTTGTGTCTGAGAAATCAAGAGAGGGAGGGTGAATAATGGTAATGACCCCTCTCTTTGTTTTCTTGTTTTTTTTTTTTTTGATGGGTTGTTTAAAGTTTATGTGTATGCCTCCAAATGGTTTTTAAAATGTAGATACAGATGTTGTAAGTAATGATTTGGAGTGTTGTGTAGAAAAATAGGTGACCCTGTTGAACTTTTCTTGGCAGGTACTAGTCAAATTAGCAGCAATTTGTAAATTAGGAAAGATAAATATGCTTTCTGGGTAACAGCTTTGTTTTGCAATTTGCAGCTTCTATTAAACTAGGAAAAGGTCTACCGCGATAATTTTGGTTTAATTCGCTTATTCGGAATTTTCTTTAATTTTTTCTGTTAAGACGCTTATTCCGAAATTAATTTGGTTGTAAATTAGAAGAAGAGTGTTATAACTTTTTATGAGCTTTTCTTTAAACGATTTTGTTCCCTAATCTCGTGTGTCATGTAACCATTAGTATTTAACACACTATTTCAAATTATTGAATCTTTACTTTAAGGTTTTTGTCGATCCATTATAATTTTTCGCGGATCAGAAATTTTCTTTCCGCGGAAATTGAACTCCCGATTCGTGAAAAATTATAGCGCAGAAAAAATACTTAAATCTGACTTTTAAAATATAAATTTGACGACCTTAAAATTATGTTATATAAACGGTTGCTCGATAGTCTGGACCAGGAATCTTCTTTAAAATTATAATTATACTAAACGTAGTTATTTTAATTCGATTTTTGTATAAGAAAATGACATTACTGTCCCACAGCCTTTAGTAGATAAAATTGATTATTTGATTTCAGTTGTAAAATATACTTCTTTCTTACTTGGTCCGGAAAAAGAATATTAGGCCGTGGATTTTGCTTGAGACGCTGGAAATTTGGGTGGCTGTCAGTTGTTTGAAATTTGGTGGCTGGAAACTTGCTTCGTCTCTCTCGGTGCATTTATAATATTTAGGTGTATGACCGAGCCTTTCCTATCATAATTTAATTAAAATGATCTAAAATCTCATAATCTGGAAAATGGCTCATTTGATCACACGAAAACGTATATTTATATTACGACTTAACAAATGCATTGTAATAATATGTTACTCCTGTATGTTCTGTACAAGATTTTTATTTTTCTTTGAAAATGCATGTATAATATGCGTTAGCTATGTAAAATTATTTTAAAAAAAATATAACGTGCAGCTTGCGTTTCTAAGAGCAACTTCAAGGTGTCAAATCTTATGTGGCATGACATTGTTGGGTGCCAACCTATTGGAGTGTAAGGGTGCTTCAAGGTGTAAGAGAAGTGGCCAATTTTTGACACCCTCCCAAAATAACTAAACTACATTTCTTACATTAAATGTATGTATGACTCTTACCTCTTCTATCATGTTTAATTTATTTATTTATCTATTCTTGATGTCATGTGAGGACCATTTAAGCACCTTGAAAGGGTGCTACCTATTGGAGTTAAAAGTTGCCTACTTTGACATGGATGAGAGACAAATTAAAATATTACTATTTTAGATGAGTTGACAATGTTTAGCATCGTGCATTGCCTCTCTACCGAAGATGCTCTAACATAAAATTGAATCAGCACACCAACTCATAAGGCCTGCGTAAAAATCACTCTTTTGGAAAAAAAAATTAACAACGTGATTTAATGTTGTGTTTATAGATGATAATAAACTCTATTTTTTCACATAGTGATATTTTTAGATATTTTCCCTTCAAATGGTGATTAAAAGGCCGTTTTCTCTTTATTATTGTTATAAATATGAATTGAAATTGTATATTTGTCTTTAATTTAATTTTAATATTCTATCCAAGTCAATCATTATATTAATTCTCCTTTATTTTTAAGTCGAATTTTTAATGAAAGACCTCTTCAATTTTCACATATAATTATTATTTTATCAAGAAATTAACAATTGTTAACCAAAATAAATTTAAAGGGTAACAAATAAAAATTGGCATTTGTAAAAATATAGCAATTTATCTACTTTTAACAAGAGGGTGTCACCTTAATTAGATATCCAAATATCAATCTAAATTTTTCCGGATCAATTCTTTCCAAATCAGCAGTAAAACCTGAGTTTACAAATTAGTTGGCAAAAAAAAAAAATGGTTCACAAAAATCAATTATTTACACATAACTTGGCTCTTTTGATTCACATATAATAATGTTGGAGACCTGCTGCACACATAACTTGCCAGGTATTACTTGAAAATATACATCATACATGATGCATGATCGTACACGCGTAATTGAATATTAAGGCATCTCGGAGTCATCGCATTATTCTGATTTGATTTTTACATCACTTATACATACATACCTACATGTACTAATGTAACATTGGAATATTTGTGATGTATTACGTTATTTTTAACCACCGCTGCCATTCAGTTATACTCAATTTTTCATCAAAAAAATCTTTTTTATACCATATAAATTAAATTATGTTATTGTTAATCTATAAAAATAAACTAGCTCCTTGCACGGGCATGAACTACAAATCATTTCTTGCACGGACATGTGCTTTAAATCAATTTCTTACTCTAAAGTTTCCGACAAACATTAATTGGTGTAACTATCTCCGATTCTTATTTCTATTGGTGTTTAGCCTTCTTCCAACTACAAAACTTTCATTTCATAGAAATGAGAGCTACTCCCTACATTTTATTCTCTTTCAGGTTGTGCTTCCAAGTGATTTGTCACTTTACTTGAAATATCGCTTATGTTCCCTCTTGCCATCTTCCTTTTTATTCCTCTGGCGGAAATAGTTATAATCATCTTTTGCTTTAGACATAACTCTCCTTTTCTACTCAGCTTTTCATTTGCGAAGAGAGCTACTCCTTGTAGTATTTTCAGCACAGCAGAGGCCTGAGTTTGGTTACTTTTACCAGAGAATAAAATTTTAGTGACTCCAAGTATGTACTTTAAGATGCCACTTGTTAGTCCGGATAGCAAACTCGAATTTGGAATTGTACTTGTTTCCTTCGCGAACGGAAGTTTTTTCAGAAAATCTAGTGGAACTTGCAGGTGTTGCTGAAGGTCAGTTCCAGATTGCTTTACTGACTTAGAATCATCAACTGCAAGTTTATAAAGGTCACCGCCAGATTTCTAGTCGACTGGGAGCAGTAGTGAAAAATTCTTGGTTGCGAAGCACTTTGTAGTTCATTTTTTTTAACAATACAGACGCAATCTCTGGAAACCTTTTGGTTAACTGCATAATACGAGAAGTGTTCGTGAGCAACTACCCTTAATTTTTACTACTTCAAATGCATGTATTCTGTAAATATGTAGTCATTATTATCATATATCGTTAATCTTCACATTTATCAAAAAAGAGAAGGTATCTTTTACCTTTGAGGACAATGCAATGTGATCCAGAAGATGAACTAACAACATCTGTAGTCGAAGAATCAATAGCGGAATGACGTATATCGGCACACGTGTCTGCAAATAATTTGTAAATGCTGCAAGCTGAGCTGGCCAAACATAATCATGGCCAAAGTTATAATGCAGTGATTATTGACCACTTTGGATTAAGTCTTTAAGGAACCCTCCAACTTGTGAGGCAATAATAAACTTAGCTAAAGTAAGATATCTATAACTCGCACATACTCGGTCGTTTAAACAGGTTAAAGATGGTACATATTGAAGTTAGATAATATATTTTTCTGTTTTCTACAGCACTACTAATGTTCAAATCTCCTGTTCAAGAAATAAATTCTCTCCTTGCTTGGTTAAAAGAGGTCAAGAGATAAATTTCTCTACTCGCAGTTGATCATACAGTATTGGAAACTCCTAGAAATTTAATTTACATAAAGAGCACTGATAAAAAATAAAAAAGTTAAAAGTTTTATTTGAAAAGAATAATGTTGAAAAGAGTTACATAAAAAAGTAACTCCATACTCTTAATTATAAACACTCCTTAGCAGCTTTGCTAACCTGCTACCACTTATAATTTTCAAAAAACACACAAATTTAGGCACAACGAATGATTAAGCTTGTAGTAAGCCTGATTGAATAGAAATTTGGAGAAGTCAAGATATATAGAACATTCGAATAGGGAAACTCTAATCATATCTTTAATTATAACATAGTGATGAATTGTAGAAATACGATTATCATTTGAAAATAATAAGCTTTCAAAATGAAGAGAAAAACTGGAACTACTATTGCCAGAGATCGTGCAGTTAGATTAACAACCAGAAAGCAGCACAGAAACCACAGCCCATTAAAAAAATGGTTAAGCTGCGGAAAAATAAAAACGTAAGAACGATGATTGATTATTTGTAACCATTTCAATGAAATTTGCAAAGCAAGTTATAACTTACAGAAACTCTTAAAAGGACCTAAATAGAAAATGGAGATGGTACCTAATTCTTTTACATGAATAAGGACCTGGACAAACTCGCCATATATATCAAGGGAGCATGCACCCCATAAATACACACACACACACACAGATATATATATATATATATATATATATATA
>PHNY01095175.1:0-12865 GCA_003724115.2 Anethum foeniculum
ATAAAGCAAGGTACGTAGGCATCTTGTGAAGGCAGATTAAGTCACGAAACACGAGACCAGTCATAAAAGCTTGAAGCTCTCCACATTTGTTTAAAAGTACTAATTTTATTCCACAACAAATGACTATTGTGGAAATTAAATATTAAATACACTTTTATTATCATCATAAAGAAGTTAGGATCATTTAATTAAAATGATTAATAATTTGGTGTAGAAAACTCGGAAAAAAGAATTAATTATTTCTTTATTTTCTCGCTCTAAAATATGTCTTGCGAATGATTATTTTAGAAAATACTGATGTGGGGAAAAATTTAGTAAGAGTTAACCGTGATGGCTAGTGCAATAATTATAGGAAATAAGGCAAGTTTTATCTGCTCCTTTCCCAACCTTTAATTGTTGTTAATATTTTGAGATGCTTTTTATTTATTATTCAATTATCGTATTGAATGTTATTCGTACTAGTAATTTAATTTATTTCCGATCGACATTAAATAGATTGTTCTCGATAGAATTTTCTTTTGTCTCAACGTAAATTATAACATTTTAATTACCTGACTGTTCCTATCGTCCAGACCAGTTAACTTATCGTTTCTCGGTGGAATATAAAGTTCTATATTCGACTAATTATATTATAATGTAAAACGATTCATTGTTGGAATCGATTACTTATTATCAAATCAAATTTCTTTCATCTGTTGATATTAATTTTCCCTATTTTTCTAAACATTCGAGAGTCGAATCAAAATTTTAATCATGATAAGTTCTTTGATCAATTTGTGTCGATATATCTTTCGTATCGATACAACAACTTTATTCAATAATTATCGGATCATTAATCGATCCGGGAAAGTAAGAAGTCACGTGTTTAATTCTCAAATCATTGTTATCCAATTGTGAAGTGAGAAATTCATCGGAGGAATGTTCATCTATACTAATCAATGTGAGGATTGATTCACGGTAATTGATATGACAGTCCAAATTGTGGACATGTTATTCGGCTCGTGTGTGGCCGTGGGTTAAGACGTTAACCCTTCTTTAATGCTAGCAGTGTGTGTTTGGGCGATCTTATGGCGAGCTGTGATCGGGTAAGCTTAATATTTGCAGGAGGACGATACACTATGATAGTTAATCGCATCACTGATGTATCGGGGTTGGAATATTACCAGTTTAATCGTGAAAATAAATTTTGTGAAGTGCCAGATAAGTATTGTTGCTTATCACTGTTTGTTGATTCTAATCAATTATTATTGTTTTGAATCATTTATTGTTCTTGGCACCCTTCGATATTATTTTAAGAATTGTCGTAATTTATGCTTGCTGAGCACTCAGTTGCTCACTCTTTCTATCCTTATTCCCAAACAGTGAAGAAAGAGAAGGATGATACGAGTCAGCTAGCAAGGCATCGGAAGGGAAAAGAACAAGTTTGAAGCAACAGTGTTTAGCCCTATGTTAACAGTACTTATAAGTAGCAATGTTTTTAAGAAGGTTATGTAACTAGTAGTTGAACTACCAGACTTGTATTATGCACTTAAATATGTATGTACTAAACAGGTGTGTATGATGACTCGATCCTGAGGACTGTGGAGTGACGTCCACAGTGAAGGTTATATTATTATGGTTTGTAATGTTAATACAGGTGTGCGAAGCATGGTACCGTGATGACTCAAATTCACGAAGTGTGGATTTGGGGGCGTCACATGTACGATACTACCAAAAATCTTAAAGCGGTAGATGTCAAGAACTTGATGTAACAGCCCGACTTCTCGGACTATTAATTCTAAATCAAACTAAAATAAAATATAATTTACCAATTCAAATTTCTATTACAAAAGCGACTATTACAAAAACGCAGCTAACGTAAGTCCAAAAATCAATCTACTCAAATCCTAAGATCCTCGAACTCCAATGCTATCCAACTTGATCTTACACCAAACTTGAAACATTAAATGAATGAGTTGTGGAGCCCAGCACGAAACTACCGTTCAACAGCTCACAATAATATTTTCTCTTTTTCAAAAACACATTTTAGACATATAACACATAAACGGATCACATAGGATCACGCATATATTCGTTAACAAATAGGATGAGATGCACATGAGACATATTCTATAATCCACATAATCAAAGTTCTTGTTCAATAAACAAATCATAAAATCATATTTTTATTTCAAAATCCCACGGTTCTAAATTACTGTCGCACTATGCGAGCGACACATATCTATAATTCGACGGTTCGATGGAGCTAGTTTACGTCCCTCGTATAGTCAAACTTAATGAGATATCTATGTGTTCTGAAACGTGCGTAAATTAGTTCTATATGTCACACTATCCAGTGACCGGATTCTATGATTCATACACAACTAAAACTAAGGGATTCTGAAAAATAATTTTTTTCTTATTAGTCACATGTTGATTCAGTACTTAGGATAATCAAAACAAATATTCGAGCACATGAATCAAACAATATAAGATACGTTACACAATATATGGAGCAACGAATAGTCACTTAACAAATAATTAAGCACATGTAAACAGACAATATAGGAAACGCCACACAATAATACAGAGCAACGGATAGTCACTTACCACAATTACGCAACAGATAATTCACATATGATCAAATATTCAATCCTTAGTAACCCATCAAAAACGGAACATCTTAAATCTCGATCCATATTTTAGGCTCATTAGTCTAACCTAACTTTAATATTTTTTTCTATTATTCTAAAAATTACGGGATATTACATACTACCCTTCTTAAAAATAATTTGGTCCCCAAATTCTCAACAATCTTACTAAATCAAACTAAAATAAAATACAATTTACCAATTCAAAATTCTATTACAAAGGTGACTATTACAAAAGTGTAGCTAACGTAAATCCAAAAATCAATCTACTCCAATCGTAAGATCCTCGAACTCCAATACTATCCAACTCGATCTTACACCCAACCTGAAACATTAAAAGAATGAGCTGCGAAGTCCAGCAAGCAACTACCATTCAACGACTCAAAATAATATTTTATCTTTTTCAAAAATACACTTTAGACATATAACACATAAACGGATCATATAGAATCGCAGATATATTCGATAACAAATAAGATGAGATGCACATGAGACATATTCTATAATCCACATAATCAAAATTCTTGTTCAATAAACAAATCTTAAAATCATATTTTTATTTCAAAATCCCACGGTTCTAAATTACGGCCGCACTATTCTTGCGACACGTCTCTATAATTCGATGGTTCGATGGGGCTAGTTTACGTCCCTCGTTAAGTCAAACTCAATTAGGTATCTATGTGTTCTGGAACGTGCGTAAACTAGTTCTATATGTCACACTATCCAGTGACCGGATTCTATGATTCATAAGCAACTAAAACTGAGGGATTCTGAAAATAATTCTTTTCTTATTAATCACATGTCGATTCCATACTTACGATAATCAAAACAAATATTCAAGCACATGAATCAAACAAAATAAGATACGTTACACAATAATAGGGAGCAACGGATAGTCACTTAACAAATAATTAAGAACACGTAAACAGACGATATAGGATACGCTATACAATAATACAGATCAATGGATAGTCACTTACCTCAATTACGCAACAGATAATTCACATAAGATCAAATATTCAATCCTTAGTAACTCATCAATTATGGAACATCTTAAATCTCGGTCCATATTTTAGGCCCATTAGTCTAACTCAACTTTCCTTTTTTTCTATTATTACTATTATTATAAAAATTAAGGGATATTACACTTGACCAAGGACAGGTTCATAGAAAGATTGTTTCGAGAATCAGATGGTCTATTTATAATATGACCTCAAATTGATGTAGATAACTCGGCTCTCATTAGTAACGGATGTGCAATAACTTGAATTATTTTTTTAATGACTCCGCAGAAATATTTTCTATAAACACTTGAGCTACTGTATATTCCACTCAAATTTCAATCGACATAAAATAATCATTGATGCTTTAGAATATAAATTCGACAGCATTATTTAGTCGAATTGATTTAAATGGGATGGGAGATGAATTTAATTATCCGAGCATGTAATTTAGCAAAGTCTGTATTTTCATGTTAAAAGCAGACATACGTAAAATTATGTAGTGAATGTGTCGATTAAAATAATAAAATATCTAAACAGGTCGGAAGACGGATGTATAGGACCACAAATATCTCCTTGAAAATTTTCCAACATTTGGAGATTCATCTTAATAAAAGATGATTAAACATCTAGTTTTCCTCATCTAGTTTTCCTATTAAAAAAAATTCTAGACGTAGAAGTTCATCATGTGCCAAGACCTTTTAGTTATTAGATGATGTTTCGTATAATACGATGCATCATGGATAATCCTCATGTCAACAGTAAGATATTTCAGATATATGTTTTCGGGAATGATAGTAGTAGGAGACGTAATGACTATAATTTGTTTAGCATATAATCTAGAAGATATTAAATGTAGTTTCTTTAAAATTGCTTAAGATATTTGAGTAGTTTCCTATTGGGACGTTAACAGTATTGGTGTATACCCTTTTTCCTTAGATCTTTTAAATGATTCATAAAGATCAAACATATGTGTTGGTGTGAAACAAGTACGTACCAGGTGAGACTCAACCTAACATCTATGATAAACATCTCTAGTATCTCATTCATTTTATTTGGTAGTTTATCTTGCCACTTATAGTGATTAGGTTTGTTATAACTCTCACTGCCACTTCAGGTGGCCATAATATATTGATTTTGAAATCATAGTATTAGGGTAAAAGGCTGAGAAGATCTTTTCAATCAGTCTAATATCAGTAACAACATTACAACATTTAATTCATTAAGAGTTTATTTTATATACAATAGTAGATTCAATGTCTTGCAACCTTAGGTTAATCCAGTCATTTAGAATATAAGATAACGAGACAAGTTTCCGATGATCAAATTTATCTTTTAATTTATCTCAAAAGATAAGTAGATTTTAAAGAATTCAGTATTCAGATTTAAGGTCCTTATGAATGTAATACCTAAGAAATATAACAACTTTTGTATTTCGTTTAGTGGTTGGGGATTTTCTATTTTGGAAACTTTACTCAATTCTACAGTGTCTCTTAACCCATTAGTATTAGTTATAATTCTGTATCTAACATCTAAGACAGATAATTAATCCGAGAAATTTCCAACGCAAAAAATTCTAGCTTTGCAAGATCACCATTCAGGTTTGCAAACATATAAATTTAAACATATGAAAAGATAAAATGACACTTAAATATGTAAACAATAAATCATGCACTATAACCAAAACTATAACAAAGACATCTAAATCTAAAAGTTATTACGTCATACGAGTCAGAAACTTTACTTGACGGTATTGCTATATTAATGATAATTAAATGACTAAATAATAAATTATATCATAGGTAATAAAAATAACCACAAAATAAGTGAGGTTAAGTCGTACCTTATTTGTCTAAAGTCTTCTATTAGAAGAGCTCGCTAGATTATCTTGTTTGGCCAAAGCATCATTTTGTTAGAGTCTCGTGCTGATAACGTGTTGTAAATCTTAAACTAAATAATCATGATATGGTTGCAAAGTGTTATATAATCTTAGTAAAGAGTTTTTACATAGAAATAGTAAAAAATGTAGAGAGAAAGGAGTCCGGATCCTTTGTCCCCTCCCGTGTCCCCTCTTTTTCTATTAGTCGGCTATTTGTATTGCACACTATCAAATAATTGACAGAAAATATATAAATTAAATAACTGACCAATAAGAAAAGAGGGGACACGAGAGGGGACAGAGGATCCGGACTCGAGAGAAAGTAGTATCTCATTTTATTAGCTAAATGAGCTACTTGTAATAGTTAATTTACAAGTCTTGCTAGTAAGCTATTCAAGTCTTTTTTAACTTTGCAAGTCTTCCTAAATAAGTTTTTTCTTTAAAAAGTCAAATCTTCATAAATGAGTCAACTTCCAGGAGACTTCTTGAAAAAGTTTTAACAGTCACTTTATAATTATCCATATATTATAACATTATCAGAATTTTTTTTAAAAAAAATGGATTCGATTGTTTCGACCAAACACCCCCTCATTATTTTCCACAGTTGAGTGGAAATGAGATTCAGTAGCCAAATCAATACTTGAAATGTAACCATTCTACCCATAATTCTTTGAAGATCACTAACGAACTAAACCAAACCTTTAAAGATACTGGACTCTCGAGCATAAAAAGAGAAGTGTACAGTCAGTCAGCTTTGGCTACTAACTCAAAACATTGAAGTGCAAATTTATTATCACTCGTTTCATTACAGAAAATGCTCTGCCAATATTTATGAAAGAAAATCAATATAAACTGATTGGAAATTTTAGGCTGGCTCTTCTACATTTCATTGTTGTGTTCATCTTCAGGCTCACCATCCTCACCACCTCCACCTGTTCCATAATGATTCCATGGCAGTATAGATTCGAGCAAGACTGCCAATGCATTTCGGTTTGCTACTTCACGAGGAGCTCGTGCAACACCAGGGGGGTTCACAACTTGGTCCGCATTCTGCATCTGCATCGCCCTAGGGTCAAGCATAAAAATTTGTAGGTTATCAGGAGGCATAGTCTGCACAGAGTCTGAGAAATCAGACACCAGGAGATGGTCATACCTGGAGAAGACAAGATTTAGTATAAATGCTGAATGGAATAATATACACAATTACAGCTTAACATGCTATAACCGATGATGCAAAAAAATATGTGCTCAACCTGACAATACATTCTACTTAAAAAAAAATTAACCAATAGAGTACAGTGAGTGAGTGTAGATTTCTAGGCCAAAAGTACTCACTCATTTTTCTCAGACGAGAATGCTTCTTCTCTCACACAGGTCCAATCCTTAGCATCACCTATATCATGATCCACGTCATCGATAACCTTCATTGCTGAGTTCCTAAGAAACTTCTGGAGATCAGGAAGTCTCCAGATAATATAGCTCCTTTCGACATATATATTAATCAAATGATCCAAGGATGGAACTCCTGTTCGATCTTTAGAAAAAAACCTATGATTTAGTATGTTTGTCCACATCTGATCCTTTAAAGGTACTTTAGCCACTAATTTCTTCAATACTGGAGGATGAAGCATTAATGCATGACACATCAGGTCGGTTGAGCTTGTTTTTTCACTGTTTTCTGCATCATTTGAGCCCTCAAGACAGAACCGGCATATGGCAAGTGAATATGCAAAGTTTGGAAACAGCCATAGGGAATTATCGCTTTTATATTTTTCTGAAAATCTTTCTAACCATGTATACTCCTCTGCCCTCAAAGCAAAATAGTCTATGCAGAACATGGCACCCATTGGATCATCTGAATCTAAAGAAAGCAGCAGTTTGCAAATTTCAAGTGCGCAACGATGGCATCCACGCCTATCCATGTTTTTCATGTGGGCAAAAAGAGTGGAAAACAACGCCCTGTTAGTTTCATGGCTATATTTCAACTTACATTTGTCCTGCAAGGGGCTGAACATGGGATGCCATGCACATTCTAAGGCATATAGACACTTAGATGTAGCATCAGCAGACATTTGATGCTCACCAGAAAATTTAAAATACTCGGCCAGCGTTATCAGTGAATCTACATGATACGGGTGGTACAACAATATGTTTGCTATGCCATTTAGATCATGTGTTGCTTTTGCAGCTTCAAACGCATCTTGTGCTTGCTTGTAGGCAGACGACTGCACATACCTTAATGACATGAAACAAACAGGTTAGACTATAAATAGGCAAGAACAAAAACAAAGAAAGAGAGCATAAAAAAAAAGACACTGTCAGATGTTACCACTGGTGAGCGAATAACACAAATTGTCACAAGGTGCACACAAATTCATACTTGTTGCATTGATAAAAAGTAAAATAAGGTTGCATAGAAGGGGTACACTATTCTCTACATGAACTTTTAGCCACTCTGACGTTCAGGGTCATGGGGTACACAGGTCGTTTATGGGGTATGGTATATCATCATTGTAGTAGGTATAAGCTATATATTAAGCATAAAAAATACATCATTAGTATGATTTCTTCTTTTCCATACTTCCCCACATAATAGCTTGCACCGAATCTTCATCTCTTCAAGTTCTAAACAAATTATACGTCGGAGAGACAGACATTAAGGGGAAATATTCAGTCTAAAGCATTAAAACTATTAAACTGAATTATAAAGCGAACTGTCCACTTAGAAGCAACATTTAGGGGAAGTATGGCAGGTCCGAATCTCAAAGCAGCTACTTTAAAGCACTTTCCGTTCAGGGTACACAGCTCTTAAATTGGACAGAGTGAATGCCTAGGTTGGAATAGTGATATCCGCGACTTGATCTTGCTTTTTAATTTTCTTTTGTTGCGCTTCTGAGATGACGTACGACGGTACGAGGAAAGAGTTACTCTGGGCTTTGCAATAGTAAACACCCTCGTCCAAGCTTAAGAAAGGGTGACATTATTCTAGACAGGCTATGAAAGAATTTAAATCTGGAAGACAATTTATGTGCCAAATTAAGAAACTTTCTTACCCACATGTAATTGGACCTGCTCCTTCCCATACATCCCAGATCAAAGGATCATGTTGGTAATCTAGACTGGGTTGGGGAGGTTGTTTATGTGAGTTTCGATTAATGAATTCAAAACAGTTTTTTCGACACAGCATAGCATTTGACAGAACTACACAAATTTCTGAAACCAAACTAAATAAGCAAGTACAACTAATAAATGCACAATTGACACTCGACAGGAAATTATAAATAAACCAACCTAAAGTAATGATACTGATCTTTTGTTTCCAGATATTCCATGGAAAATGATCCATCCCAACGAGGCCAATGCTCTAATGGAGAAACAAGAATGGTCTTCCTGTGATTGTAGTTACCACGTCTACCTCCCCTATTCTGTCTAGATGGTCCAGTTTGATAACTTTTTCCAAGAGAATTCACTACCTTGGAACCAAATATTCTTCGGAGCTCAGTTTCTGCATTAAGCAATTTAGGCTCAACTTGTAAAATTGATGATGACAAAGCACCAGAAGTTCCATTTTTTGGGACGGATCCTGAAAGATCACAACTAGGACTAGAGGATTCATCTCCAAACATTAACTTATGTGCCGGATCAAATGAGTTTTCAGTGTTCTTTTTGTTTGAAATCTTATCCTCTTTGCTTTTCTTTTTTTTGTTTTTCTTTGTTTTGGCATTTGATGACGAAACAGTATTAGTTTTTAAAGCTTTATCTGTTAAGCTTTCTTCCGCATCAGCATTTCCTAAGGAGGACCCACCTGCTATATCCAATTCATTCTCCTGCAGAAAAAAAAAAATTAATCATTCTCCTGCAGGAAAAAAAAAAAATTTATCACATATATACAGAGAGAGATCTAGAATTACTACAATCAAAAGTTAATGGAGACACCATAACCACGAAAGTGCTTTTGTTCAACTACGTGTCCTACAACTTGATAACATGGCAAAAAGCGTAACCAAATAGGAGTGCAATTTGAACTTGCTATTAATTTTTAATCAAACTTGTTCTTTCTTAGATATCAGGGTGTGAAGGCCATGACCATCCACTGCAAAATCTTGGGGGTTACCATCGCGTCTCTACGGTAACATTAACATATACACACACATATTATATATGGTTGGCTTCTATCGAGATCAATATAAATTAGAGACTCTTACCAAACATTTATTATATTGCTATAGATAATTTATATATTATTATATATAATGTGGTGCATGCTTGTAAATTTAGGGTCGGTGTCCGCCGTCGTCTGAGCGGTTGTTCAGCTTGTTGTGTGGCGTGTGCAACTAGAAAATAATGTGTTCAAATGCAGGTAGATGTCAACTGCACAAGGAACAATCAAACTGCAAAACAAAGTAGTGCAAACTGCAAAAAAACTGTTTAACAATAATTAAGTAATGGGTCCATCACACGCAAAAAGGCAATTATCTAGGGCCATCAAGAATGAAAAAACTAATTTTTCTGCAACTGAAGTGTTGAAAACTACTTATTAATATGGAATGACTGCTATGTTACTCTTATATTTGTGTTATTTCTGATTTGTCCAAGTTTACAATTAAATGGCTTTTCCACAATCGCCTTGTGTTCTGTTCCCAACCACATATGAGCATCGTGCATGCGTATTATTTAATGAACCATGTTGCTTATAGATGTGTTCACAATCAAATAATGTTCCTCCAGCAAGAATCGTTAACGTAGCTTCTTGGACAAGCTTTAAAATATGCCTCATTCCCCCACTATTAGCCAGGTTAATGGTTGATATTATTGCTTGTGTTACCGGATACTTACAGCACTAATTTAGAGAATGTAGATAGTACACCTTTCAATCAGTTGCATCATCTTCTGTTAGTTGTATAATAAATTATATCAGAGCTGTAAGACACAGTGTAGTGCACCTATTTTTCTTAATGACTTGTGTATTTAAATCAAACGTGATGTACATTCGTGATATGACTTAAATAATTATTAGTTAACATCTCATCAGATTATGAGTTTTCTTTCATGAATTTATCCTGCAGGTTTATCCAGGAGCAGCTAAACAGAAGCTATACCATGGTTCAAATTTTTCTTTATTATCTTTGGAAAAGACTGAGCAGCAAAAAATCAGGCTAAAATATTGTCGATGTTGTAGAAGAACTTAACACGGAAGCTTCCGATGTATTAACACGGAACTTAACACATTCAGATGAGACAAAAGGCAAGAAAAGAAAAAAGGGAAATGTAGATTCACGTTGGAGGCTGTCTCTACAGTTTCTTGCTGCTTCTGACAGGATTATAATCAGTTTAAGGCTTCCACCAAGTTACTCATTGCAGCAGAAGAAGATATGATGAAGAAAAAGAAGCAGCTGAATAAGAAATATCAAAGATTCCAGATCTCAAAGTATTGAACAAACTTCAAGTTGCAAAGAAGCGGAGGATGGGGATGTGATGATATGCAGTAACACAAAGTAATCCACCAGTACTCTTGACATATTCTACGAAAAGAATGAGGAGTAAAAATGACCAAACAGCAAAGTGAAGTCCAGGGGTATATTGGGAAGAACACAATCAACGATTAGAGGGGGTTTTGTTAGAAGGGGACAAGTGAATGGTGGAGGGAAACTATTGGATAAGATAGTAGCGAATAGCTTCAGGAGAGTTCCAACCTCTTAAAAGTGTGATCACTGATCACAATATCTACATAGGGAATGAAACGCCTAATTAAATAATCTAATGGACTATGCCCTGTTTATTCTTGAGCTTAATATAAATATTTTATATTTTATAAACACTAGCGCCACATAAGAAATATTAAAAAAAAATAACTATTAATCTCTACACTAAATATATATAATAATTAATAATATATATGTGTGTGTGTAATTTTTTCGCGTTCATTCCCCATCACGAATTTTGAGATCAAACTGTATTTCCAATATCCTTCGTTCTCTTCTTACAGACATATGAGATTAAACTTTGTTCATAACATCCTTTTACTTTTGATTTGCATAAAAAAACACTGATTGATGCATAGAGAAATTATTTTTAAAGTGTGAAAAAATGCCATCTACTAGTTGAGTATTTTAGACCTGTTTTTTTAATTCTTTCTTAAAAATTATGAATATTTATATTTCAATTTACTATCTTAAACAAGATTACTATATTTAAATTTAAAAATTGAAGTTCTATTAAAATGAATGTGCACAAGAAAGTGAGAAAAAAAAATAATGGAATCCCTTGGAGTAATTAAACAACTCATTTGAATGAGATGAGCCGTTGATTCCAACCAAAAAAAACAAAAGCCTTGAATGGTCATTCCATTTAGCACTGGTTGGAGTTTTGATTCTCATGCCATTCCTTTCCTTAAAAAAAACTGAATTACATTAGAAATGCAATGGTTTTAGTTGTTAAGAGCTTAAAATGAATTTTCATGTAAACATATTTGAGCAGCAAGCATCAGAATTATAAAAAAAAACTTATTGAGGTAAAGAACACACGAAGAAACAAGTATAAAACTATAAACGTAATAAGCAACATAGGCAAGTTGAATAAGGAACTCCAAGGTGTTGGCTTCTAAGATAATAATAAGTATGGGTGTCCAAACACATCATGAGAGAGAGAGAGAGAGAGAGAGAGAGAGCCAACCTCATCCTGGTCATCATCAAGGAGATTGAAGGGATTGATGGAAGAGGAGAAAGGAGAGGCAAGTGGAGGAGATTGGGAGTCATCGCCGGCGCTATCATCCTCCTGAATCTGGTGTAAATGTGCAGCTTCTTCTTCTTCTTCTTGCTGTTTAAGAACTTTCTTCATCAATCTACCAGACATTGTTAATTCAACCCGGATCTCAATTTCCCGTACCTAGGGTTTGGAATTCCACCCCCCTTTTCTTCTTATATTTTATTACGCAATCCCACTATTCACTAGTATAAATTATTTTTGTATTTGAAAATTTAAAATAACATAAAATCCGTTTCGTTTCCCGATTTAACCCACCTTTTTGCAAAGGGCTTATCAATCCAATAATAACAAATAATGCAATATTTATAAAAATAGTCGTGTTAAACAAATATAAAATAAAAATAATAACTGATTGATTTAATATTTTTGGAAATACAAATACAATTCGTAATGAGTTATTTTTATCGAAATATATATAATTTTTATAAAAATTAAGCTAATATATTAAATAAATATGAATCTATTCTATTTATCTATACTATTATATTAAAGACGAAACATTGAAAGTTTTGGTAGTCTGGTACTTGGTACTTGGTACTTGTTGTATTTACTAAATTACCCTCACTAATTGTCATACAAATCAATTACTC
>PHNY01095176.1:4726-15429 GCA_003724115.2 Anethum foeniculum
GGTAGGGTTGGGCTACAAATTTATATTTTACGGGTTGGGTTAAAAAATTTCAAACAGATCTAAATGGGTCGGGTTGTAAAAACGCCTCCAACCCGGCCAACCCGACCCATGTGCAGCCCTAGATGACGTAGTTGAAATTCAAATACAAACATAACACCTACTCCCTCTGTCCTATTTTAACTGCTTTTGACTTTTTAGCACGAAAATGAGATGTTAAAAAAATCGTACTTAAACATAATTATTATTTTCCATACATATATTAAATTAAAGTTTAGAATCTAAACTTTAATTTGAATTCTAAACTTTAATTTGATATTAAAATTAAAAAAAAAATTCCATGTATAACTAGTAGTTTTTATCACTTTGAAATGCGTGTCAAAAAATCAAACATCAGTTAAAACGGGACAGAGGGAGTAATAGATTCCTATACTTTGAAATCTAAATGCACACGGAATCGGAAAAAATGCGATACGAAAATACACGGAAAGTACATGAAATGATAAAATATAAATTAATAACTTATATTTAATATTTTTAAATATTCATAATTAATTAATTTTTATATTAATTGGTAATACATGTAACTATTTTTATTTAGTGACCTGATCAAGAATGGTTGTATATATTTGTATATTTAAAATTAACTTCTTCGATATACGCGCTTTAAATTCTAGTTTCGTGTTATTCAAGCATTCTTCGTTTCAGAAAAGGAAAAGGAAAAAGAAGCACATCTTGTCCCACATGCTTAGTTCTCGGTTAAACCTCTACGTTTGCCTATATATACTACAATTCATTAACACAAAATCGTATTATAGATTTCTACACTTGCCTGTTTCAACCAGCGCGCGAGAACTTCTTTTCATCGTTAATCATTCAGTTCGATTAATATTGTGTTAGAGAATTATGTCACGAGGCGGTAATAAAAAGTCCGGGCAGTGCTATGTTGAAAAATCTAGAGGGCGAAAAAGACCGGAGGTTCTTGAGGATGAGGAGGATTACTCTGACGATGACCAACATGGGAGCCGTGCCAAGAGGCGACGTGCGGCCTCTCTATACTTGGACATGGAAGCTGTTGATGCTAGTGATGATGAAATCGATGAGGATGAAAACGAAGACAACGGCTTTATTGAGGACACTGGAGCTGAGATACAGGATAATGAAGATCATGATGCTAGGCAGCACCATGTGCAGGCTATGTTTGATGATGATGATGAAGATATCGATGATCTTGAGAAAAGAGTTAATGAACGATATGGAAATTCAAGTAATGTAGAGTACGAGTATGAAGAGGAGGAACAAGTGGTTGATGATTTGGAGCAACGGTCTCGTTTGCCTTCGGTTATGGATCCTAAGTTGTGGAGGGTTAAATGCGAAATTGGCCATGAACGGCAGCTAGCTATAACCCTAATGCATAAGTGTTTTGATAAAGGATCCAAGCTGCAAATTAGGTCGGCTATAGCACTTGATAACGTGCAAAATTATGTATATGTTGAAGCGGACAAAGAAGCTCATGTTCGAGATGCTTGCAAGGGTATGCGCCATATTTTGACAGGCAGTAGTATTCTGCTTGTTCCTATTAAAGAAATGACAGATGTGCTTGCTGCCAAGAGCAAACCGAATGAACTTGTGCAGGGTGCCTGGGTCAGAATAAAGACTGGTATATACAAGGGGGATCTTGCAAAGGTTGTGGATGTGTCTAATGAGAGCAGAGTGCATCAAAGACTTACTGTGAAATTAATCCCGAGGATATATTTGCAGGATTTGGTAAATAAAAAGACAATGGATAAGGATTGTGTACCACCGCAACAGTTAATGAATGTTGATAAAGCTCGAGCAAAGCAAATTCCAGTAAAGCCACCACAACAGTTAATGAATGTTGACCAAGCTCGAGCAATGCAAATTCCAGTAAATCGCAGACAAGATCGAAAGACAGGTGATTACTTTGAGCACATCGAAGGAATGAAGTTTAAAGATGGTTTCTTGTACAAAAATGTCTCAACGGTGTCAGTTGTTAAGAGCAATCAACCAAGCATTGATGAACTCCAGAAATTTCTGCAGCCCGGTGAAGATATAAGTAGGTCGTTAGTCCATTTTACGGAACAAAGGAAAGCTCAGTTTGCAAAAGGTGATCGAATTATTATTGTGAAGGGAGATCTTAAAAATTTAAAGGGAGTGGTGGAGAACATAGAGGAAGGCATTTTACAAGTCAAAGTAGCTGATGAAGGCCTTCGAAAAATAGTGTCTGTTACTGAAAAGGAGGTTTGCAAGTACTTTGAACCTGGTTGCCATGTGAAGGTTGTATCTGGTAGAACTGAAGGTGAAACTGGCACTGTTGTGACAGTTGAAGGCCATCTGATCAACATAGTTTCTGATACAACAAAAGAAATTCTGAAGGTATTTTCTGACGATGTTGTGGAGAGTTCTGAAGTTGCAACTGGAAAAACCAGAGTTGGGGAATATGAGCTTCATGATCTAGTGCTGCTCAACAACAATAGCTTCGGTGTTATTATAGGTATCAAAAAGGAAGCTGTTCAAGTCCTTGAGGGAGTGCCTGAAAGATCTGAACTGGTACTTGCTAAACTCGGAGAGATTAAATACAAGATTGAAAGAAAGAATTATGCAAAAGATAGATTGAAGAACATCATATCAGTAAAAGATGTCGTAAAAGTTCAAGAGGGTCCATGCGAAGGGAAGCAAGGACGTGTTGAGCATATATACAAAGATATCTTGTTTATATACGACCGTTACCATCTCCATCATGCTGGTTTCATCTGTGCCAGATCCCAATCTTGCATGGTTTTTAGGGGATCGAATGCAAATAGTGATGATAATGGGGAACTGGCATCAAAATTTCAGCAGCTCAGAACTTTGACTACTGGTTCACTGTATCCTCTATCAGACTCTGGAGGAAGATGTAGAGGTGAAATTAGAGGGCGTCACCCTCTAATCGGCACTAACATTAAAATTCGTTTAGGTCACTACAAGGGCTACAAAGGAAAAGTTAAGGACATTAAAGGGGCATCAGTTCAAGTTGAATTAGAATCCCAGATGAAGATTATAACAGTTAATCGTGATCAAATCTCGGAGGTTGTGAATTCTACAGCATTGTTCCCTGAGACGCCATATGGTGCAGGAAGCCAGACACCAATGTATCCTTATATGACGCCGATGAGATATTCTGAACCATATGGTGCAGGAAGCCAGACACCAATGTATCCTTCTATGACGCCGATGAGATATTCTGATTAGCACGCTTGATGATGGGATGAGAACACCAACGTGGAATAGATTCTGTAAGGAAATGTTGCTGACTAGTGCCATAGGACTTGGTTACATTTTAAGTTGTCACTTGTTAGATATGGCCAAGTTTTTGTTTTTATTTTTTTGCAAGTCCAGGATATAATAGGGCTATTCTCTGTTTAGTTGAAATATTACTGTGAAAATTGGCATTAGCTGAATGAACAAAAGTATATTCGTGTTTTCCCAATTCTGTTGCTTTTATTTATTTTTATTTTTTTGAAAGGAATTCTGTGGCTTATTCAGAGACCCATATTGTGAAATAACCAATAAAATGCATCAAAACCATAATCTTGTTCTCAAGGGGCCTTTAAAGTTGACAGCTCAAATTGTTCCACCAAACATTCCGCCTATACACACGCACAAACAAACTACAAAGAGTTTTAAACAGCCTACAAGACAGTTTACAAACTTATCTACATAATGAAGCTTCAAAACTGAGTGAATTTTGGAGCTATTACCAAGTCATCCATAAAGGTATACCTATTGGAGCTGATGCAGTGGTGAACCAAAGGTTTCAGAGCGCACTTAAACTTCATAATCTTTAACACAAGGACCAGCTACAGAACTGGCATAGCAAGCCAATCGCTAGAATCAATCTTGAAAATATGCTACAGACTCGGCCTTCTCATGGGCTCACTGGTACTCTAGCATATTCCTCACACAGGCTAGTTGGAAAATGAATCTGGTTAAACATAGTGCAGAATTGGGTCCATATAACACAATTTCATACCCCGGCTGGACTAGAAGACACAATCACTTCCGCCAAGTCCTGACATCTCCTTTTATAAAATACTGGTATCTCCTACAGATAAATAGCAAATCGAGCCTTCTTAATTTTAGAACTTGTCAGAAGGGCCAGAACCTTTATTCTTTTCTCCATATGATCAAATAAGGCCTCTCAGCATCCGTTGGAGTCTTGACCTCACTAGACCAGTCCGGCCTTTGCTTCTTGAAGTGAGAAAAAATACAGCCCCTGCCCTGATTACTTTGTGTGCGATTATCATTAATGCCCGAATTCTGCTCTGCTTGCTATTATAAGATGCACAACACCCATGTATGCATCCATAATCAGTACAGCTTGCATTTTAAAGTTGTTGATTCTGGTCCTGGTTCTATTTCTAATTCTGACTAGTTTAATGGTTCCCATCCCCGTTGATATTGTTAGCATTATGAGTGAGGCTCCATCTAAGAGGCACCCTATGAACCACCACAAAAGTGAACATAAGCACATAACCCCTTGATATTGTTAGCATTATGAGTGAGGCTCCATCTAAGAGGCACCCTATGAACCACCACAAAAGTGAACATAAGCACATACATGATACATGCAACCAGTAAAAAAATAAAGAAAGTGTACCTATACTCTACCCTTACGAAGTCAACCCCACAACACAGGAACTCACTGGTCAATTGCAGAAAAGGTGTTATACAATCCTGAGTGTTTTCTATACCGAAGATTTAACTGCTTAGAGTTGCTAAAATTATAACAGAGTAAAACTAAAATAAAAAAAAAAATCTCTAATCTATTCAGATACGTCTAGATTTAAAAAGTTGGCTCCAAGCCCCTGATTAATTACAAGCGGTGGAGCAAATAAATAAGTGACCCAAACAGAAAGAAATGAATAAGTATATTACACCTTACCGGAAAGGAATTTCAAAGACAAAGCGACACAATTAAGAATAGTAAGCATCATAGTTACACTAGGTACCTTCTGAAAATGATTTTGTCCAGCACAAAGTCATACTGATATATCGTACTGACGAATCAAAACAAATCATCCTTGGTCTGAACAATAAAGTTAAGGTCGGGATATATTAAAGATATCTTTCATAACTAGTTACGGACCCCTCCAACCAGCAAAGCAGTCTACCATTGAAGACGAGAGGGAGGTACAAAAATTTAATCACCTTCCATACTTCACAAGCAGCAGCTAGCTGGGCTGAGTACGTGCAAAACCAACTAGACTAGTCTGTAATTCCAAACAGATTGTTAAATATCCTCTATATGTTCTAGTTACACATTAATAATTCATATTCTTGTTAATGACCTACGCAGTATGATGACCCAAAGCATGTAGTATAGTAAACAAATATATAATATATATGGAGGGAGGGAGGGAGGGGGAGGAGGGGAGAGGCTACAAAAAGGCTTGTAGAAATGCATATATGTAACCAAAATTGGCAGAAATGAGTTATAAAACAAAACAAACACTAAACTCAATTTAACACCTTGCTTAATCCACACAACTAATAACCAAACTTCAAAATATTATTAAATCTAAGGAAAACATTTCTTATGCAAACTATAAGCATGACACAAAATTTAAAAGAAGATACCTATTAATTAAAACCTCCTAATGGAAGGGATTGGGAACTCCTGGATTATGTACTGAAACCTCTCAGGTATATAATACTTTATTTTCAAGCTTTACCTGAACTACATATGCCAAGAGCAGTAGTCCCACAATCAAAACTTAATTACAAGATAAACACCCGGAAACAACAATCAACCACGATTTATGGAAACAAACCAGATTTCCATTGGTTCTCTTTTGGAGTATGAAATTTGGGAAGAACCGAAGGCATATATAATGGTTCTTGGGTAAGGGGTGGAATTTTCGTTTTTAATCTTTACAAATTAATATAGCATCGGACTTTTACCTAATGTCAATGGCAATGGACATCTAGATCAGACATGAGTATATTACCTAGTCCCTAGTATATTCTGTGTCATTTTCAGGTAATTAACACCAATTAAAGCTCATTACATGCCAAAATTTTTACTGAATAGGAAGTAAAGACACATACAGTAAAGTACAGTTCAGGAGAAGCATTAAAACATCGAATGCAGCCATACATTACATAGCACATGCTGCAATATTTTGCAACTGTTGATTCAAACTTGTACGCTTTGGTATTTAAATATCTAGATTTCATGTCCAGATAAAATATTTCAGATACAAAAGTCCTGACAGAATACAACGAAAAATAAAAGTATACAAGTTTCTAAGCAATATAAACTATCATCGACTGACAACAGTGATCTACACCCAAAATCAAATACAAACAAATTTTAGCGAACTAGTACGTAATGAGTCATAAACAAATACAAAAGTACAACTTAAAACAAACAACAATATTTAAAGACATTGCTTAATTCTAGTGTTGTAGAAGAATTTCCACTATTAAAAGATGAAGCACTGGCTTAACTTTTTTTTAAAAAAAATTGCGCTATATCAGCATTGGCTTAATTTAAACGTAATAACTTAAAATTTGACAGTAATATGCAAACCTCTGTGAAGACGAACTGTGAGAGATTGCAGAAAGTATAACTTAGAGATTAAACAGCAAAGTGTGGACCACTTAATCAGAAACAGAAGAATTAGAATTCAGTCCAAAATGAGAGCGGTCGAACTAGTTCTGAAAATCGACCTTGAAATCAAACTAATATTAAATATTCCAAAGCTATGGAGTTCAGCTTAAAAGCATATTAATTTAAACTTTTGAGTTGGGGGAACGTAAATATGTGCTTTCACAAAGATAAGTTATGGGGGTTGAATAGTGAGATAGGAAATATTGCTCAAAATGGATCTTATAGTTTCTTTACTCAATATATTAATTTGAAGTGGCATAATTATAACAGGTTCGATGAAGCCACTTCCTTCAACTCGCCTTACAAGGGGCTATCAAACTATTGAAGAAGAAGTCTCAATTAAGCCCAACGCTAGAGCATCTGCAGTTGAAGAAGATGAAAGTCGGTAATGGCTACAAGTGCAAAATAGAAAGGTAACTGTACCCAAACAAAATGATGAATTGATGATTTCTATGAATTTTATGTAAATAAGAAATTCATGAAGCCTCGTGGAACTTGTGTATGAGAGGGGTTGTATATCTTAAAATGTTTAGTTAAACAAAAATTTTCATCAGCTCGATGAAACCAAGGCATCGGCCTGTTCCCCAATTTGTGCCTCTAATCGTTTATACAGAGGGGGGATGGAAACAGTGGACAAAAACTCACTTCTGCAGTTGGGCCCTTGCGATTACGGGTTGGATCTCTATTTGTCCGGTCGCTTGACGAGTCCTTCATTTTTTAAGCTATGGCATAAAAATATTACAACAAAACCAATTTTAGGCATTGTGATTAGCGACCATGGCTTGGGTGAAATCGATATTAAAAGCAAGTTAGGAGACTCAGTAGGAGTCACTTCTGGAGTACTAACAAAAGAAATTCATCAAGATCTTGTTTCTTATTGACAAACAGTGAGCAAAGAGTAATATCTTTCAGACTAATTTGATTATGGTTTCTTTGCAATTGTCCTATTTGTCATTGTCACGCACATTTTATATTTTTCACATTATATACTTCGGTACCTACATATTTGTGTATATATTATTGTGTCCTTGTTTGCTGATTCCCTGGACGGACAATTACATTCTTTACAGCTTATACACAAGGGAGCACAGTAACAAAGAATGTAGAAGTAACACGGTGACAGAGAGATAACAGACCGTGCAAGATAGACAGGTATAAGAACTGATGATGTCCTTGTATATATTGCATCAAAGTTGCTTTTCAAGTTGTGGAAACAGTAAGACACACTAGACTGGAAATAAGAAAAAAAAAGTCAAATTAACAGCATGAGAATGCACAGGTGAAGATTAACTGATTAAGTACCAAAGAAGACCAACATTCAAAACTTAAACAACTTACAAGCTGTTTGAGAAGCACTAATGGTTGATCAATATAGTTTGGAAGACAATTCCCACTAAATACTTTCTTCATGTCAACGAATACCAACCCACTTTCTAAATGCCTGGACATATTCAACTCTATCACTTTGGACCTCATTTTTGGCATTGGAAGCTTTCAAGTTCCTGTAAAGATCCTTGTGATACTTCAGAAACTCTCTTTTATACATCCATTTGTCCATGAACATACCATGGTCCTTCATGTGACTAATGATCTCCATCACCCTTTCAAAGTAACCACCGCGAATAAAATTATACAGTAACAACTCATATAAATCCCTGTCAGTTGCTAGACTACAACTCTCCATATTTCTTTTGATATCCCCCCAAATGATTGTAGTTTCACGATACATATTCAAAGAGGAATAGCCAGAAATCAGAGTAAAGAAAGTTAACTGTGTGGGATGTATCCTCATCTCCTGCATTCTTCTGTATGCCTTCATTGCGTCGTCGATCATATTCGCCTTCATGAAGAAGTAGATAGAGGAGTTGAGCTCGTTTAACACAAACGAGGTGTCTTCTTGCTCTTTACTCATTTCTCGGGAAAGAGAGTCAGCCAAATCTGACTTACCACATCGTGATACTGCCTCTGAATATGAAGCTTTCTTTTCGTTAGGGGAAAGAAATGTGGAGTAGACCTTCTCCTTGGACATATTTCCAAAGACACCAGCTTTCTGGCTTTGCTTAATCAATGCTTCTGCTTCTCTAAACATCTGTTGTTTGTAATAAGCTTTCAAAAGTGATATATATGAATTCTTTCCCAGTGATACCCCCATGGTGTCCAAATCCTCCAAAATGTCATGAGCAGTTTCTAGCCATCCAATGTGAATACAGGCATTAACAACACCCGGACATAAATTTTCTCCTTGCAGAGAAGTAACATTCTTCTGAATGCTACTTAAAAGCTTTGAGAGGTCGCTAATCCTTCCAGATCTCTTGTATCCATTGATGATCTTGGCCAGTGCTTTGTTGCTAAGAACAAGTTTGCCTTTTTGATATAGAATAAGCTCCTGCTTGCCTTCAACCTTGACGATGTGATCCTTCGATAGCACCTGAGGTAAAATTTGTAATTTTAACCCGCTTTTGAGATTTTGTGAACCAATCGAAACAAGGCAAGAGTTCTGTGGTTTTGTTGTATCCTCTTGACAAGAATTAGACTCCTGATATTTATACATGTCCATTATCAATCCACAAGCAGAATCTATATCATTAAATTTCAAATGCAAGTTCAGCAGACTGTCAAAAAACTGTCGATAATGATGAACAAAACGATATGAAACCTTCTCGACGTGATCTTTGAATTTCTTCAGCTCATCCCTCTGATAATTCATCTCATGTATTTGTGCGATTGTAGAGATGGTGTGTGCATCAGCTACAACCCCTACTTTTGCCATTAGCTCAATAATCTGTTGACCTTTCAAAAATGATCCAAACCTCACACAAGCATCAAGAACAAGATTAAAAGTCACAGTATCCAGCTTTACTCGGTTTTCACCAGCAGACGTTTCCGTACATTCACAAATCTCAAACAATATATTCGATGCCAAATGCATCCCAATATCCGTATTCACCATATGAAGAATTACCAACCCTAACGTATTCACCTCAGGTAACCGCTCTTTCTCGAGCATCACTCTAAGAATCATAGAGGCATCAAGTGGCATTTGAGCTCTTGCCAACGACAGCGACAAATTAGTCAACAAACACGGACGAAGAGAATCCAATTTCCCTTTCGGAATTGAAAAAACTAAAGCACAAGCTTTCCGAAGCCACTTAGTATCAGAAGAGTAACACAACTCAGTGACAAGCTTACTCATCACATTCTTTTCAGGAAACCCATATAATTTCCTAAACCCTTTATACGAATCCCACGCCTCATCCAATTTATGATTTTTCAAAGCAATTTCAAGATTCCTCAACAAAACTATCTGAGAAGAACTTTCCCACCATTCCCTTTTTAAGTTACTACTTGTACAGCTAAAATTTGAACAAAAAGACAAAGGGTATCTATATTTTACACATGGTACTTGAATAATCTTGAATTCTTTTGCAAGAATTGAAGTAAAGGTTGAAACTTTAATAGCTAAAGAACAGTTCTTGACAAGATAATTATGTAAAAGGGTGGATTTTGTTAATAGTTGTGCCATTAAGCACACATATTATACATATTTAGCAATGACCCATGTCAAGAAAATTGGGTTTCATAACAATTAACATCCATTAGCTACAAGGTTTCATGAAATATATACATATTTGGAGAAAAGGGGACGTAGATATAATTAGGAACAAGAACAGAAGGTTAAGTTTATAAGATTTACAGGGATAAAAATGGGCAACATACCGGTTAAGGTTTGAGCACAGTGCCTGTGTGATGGTGGTGGGAGAAAGTGAGAGGTTTTCTATTAGATGCGCAGGAAAACCGGACCGGAAATGAATCGGGCCGTTATTAATTCAATAAAAGTATGTTTACATATTTCGGAAATTAGAAATAACTAGCTTAAAACCCGTGGCTTTTTTTTAAATATTATATGATTTTTTTAATTTAATTTTAATTAAATTGATAGTGCATTTTAGTTAAAAAAGTTAATTGGTTGGTTACTAATAATTATAATATTATTATATTTAATTAAATATAATTGTCCATATTATTTTTG
>PHNY01095239.1:1475-19468 GCA_003724115.2 Anethum foeniculum
AGAATCAAGGCTCAAAGCCTGAGCATATTAAGAGATTTCACAACTCACTTGTCAACTAAAACTTAAGCAATATTTATACAGATAAACAATTTTTCTCTCATTTTTTCATGGATTACACTAAGAAAATGTCTTAGATCCAAATACAAAAGTTTACGTCCTTATAGCAAGGAAAAACCTTCACTCATTAGTTTCCGGTAAGTCCATTAAAATCATATATAAAATATGAATTGAACTTACCATTTTCTAAGAGGGAAGGCGGTAGCCATGATCTGATAGGTAGCCATGATCTGATAGTCAAGTTACATTATTGATAGGCAATTTGCCAACTCTCAGCATGCCTAGCTATATATTAGGGGACACAATTAAGATAAGTTCAGAATGTAATTAAAGGATGATTATGTATTCTTGATCATTCATTATCTTGTCTGCATTACTAAATCACTTCGCTTAACTTATTATCTGATTAAACAGGCACCAGGAGAGTGACCCTTGCATATATATGCTTCCTTGATATTGTTTTTTTTTTAAAAATCTAAATTAACTTCTTGTTAATGCAAATTGAAACGAAATGATCATTGTAATGTGTAATTTCAACTCTATGTTTCACTAAATTTAAGATTAGATAGAGACCTGCAATCTGTCAAACATCATGTCATTACATTTTGACTGTGAAAAATAATATATACATGCATGCATCACTGCATCATTTTTTGTGGTAGGAAGGCTTTCAACTTCTTTTTAGCAGAGAATTATGAATGAAAAAGACACCTTCCTCGTCATCACGTCTGCATAACAGTGCTCATCAAAACAAGTCCTAATACAGGTTTTTTTTTAACATGGATAGATAAGAAATTCGAACATGAGTTCATTCAACTTTGACGAAGATGAACAAAATATGAAAGTGTTAGAATATTATTATAACATCTTTCCTGTAATGCCTGAAGGTTTTAGATTGACCGGTTACTTAACATAGCGAGTTTAGGGTATAGTTGAGATATCTTAAAATAATTTACTTTACATTTAAACAATAACTGATTAAGCTATCGTGGATTTACTTGACATTTAAGTAGCTTACCTAATTCCCAAACATGCACTAGTTATGTTCGGAAAAGAGTTCGAATTTTTTTAAATTCTATAAGAGTAATTTTATGAAAAGAAACTTTGCCTAGTAAAAAGTAAATCAAATATCAATTCAAGCCGAGTTTTGATTTCATGTTAAGTTACCACATGTTGCAGAATTTCAGGATGTTAGAGAGAAACATCAGATGAATCGTATACGTCAGCACTTGAATGCTCGACTGCTCATTAGGGATGTTTTTTAAATATTAATTAAATTAGTTTTCAACTGATGATAAATTATTAAACTAAAGAAGACTTCAAATTTCCAACCAAAAAAAAAAGGACTGCAAATTAGACATATTGTTGAAGCTTGTCTACTTGTATTAGACAAGCAGATAACAACACTCGTATGTGCGCTTAGCCACTTTTTTACTTAGATAAGGAACCAGGATTTTGCGCTTAAGTTAAATTTAGAAACGTAATCAAGATATTAATCACGTCTTGATCTACATATTAATCCACTTGGACCGTTCTTTTGTGTTTATTGCTAATTGTACCATTAGTGAAAGCAGCTTCGATCCATTACCACTAATCTGCAAACTAGACAGTTAACGCTGATCACTGAAAGGATGAATCGATAAGCTTAATTATTTGCAGCAGGTGAGGTGTATTAATCGCTTAATCAAGTACTCTTACTCTTATTAGTTTTTGGGGAAAAATTAGCACCACGTGTATAATAAGATGATTAGCTTTTACAAATAGTCAAGCACCAAGTATTTGAAATGATTAGAGCGGTAATTCGAGCATAACGCTCGCGAGCTGCTCGAGCTCGAACTCGTTTATATGGGCTCGGCTTGAACTCGTATATGAGCCAAGTTCGAACTCGTCTAGTTAAATGAGTCAAGCTAAATATGTGTCGAACCCGACTAAGCCCAGCGCGAAACTCGAAAATTCGGCTCGACTCAAGCTCAAATTCGTTTATAATTATATTAAATTACTAATAAATTTTATTTTTATTATTTATAAAGTGAAAATCAATTATATTTTTTTATTTGTTTAACTTTTAAATTGATGAGCTCGCGAGTATACCCGCCTCAACTCGTTTAAACTCAGCTCGATTAGCTCACGTGTAAACTCAACTTGTTATTAAACGAGTTGAATTTGGTTAGAGATTGAGCTCACTTAAGTTAAACGAGCGGCTCGATTCGTTTAAAAATACCTGAACCTAAACTCATTTATCAGTTACCACGCTCGGTTCGGCCAAAATTTGCTTTTCACTTTTAGAAAATTTAAAATACAAATTTAAGAAAACTAGAAGTATATAGTAGTCCTATGTAGCTATGCATGTGCACATGCAACAGACAGATAATACAGTACAAACATTCAATCAGAATAGAGAAAAACATGAGTCACGCACAATACTGCAGGCATGCAGAAGAAAGCTACTAATGATTCTGTGCTCTATAAAAACCATAATTATAAGCGTCGGTGGTAGAACAGACAGTAGTCATATATGGCTGCTGATATTTTAGCATCTGCTCATCATCGTCATCGTCTTCTTCTTCTTGATCATCGTCGTGATTTGCTTGTATATTGATATTTGTAACATTATTGCATGGCTGCTTGATCAACTTCCCAGTGAACATTTGTTTTTTAAAAAGCTGCATTTTCTTGCTAACAGAAGAAGTAAATTTAACGCGGAGCTTGTCTTGAACTTGATCATCATCAGAATGTTGATTATAACGATGAAACCGTCTTGAAGGAGGAGGAGAAGAGGATCTGGCATCTGAAGTCAAAGAATCATCACTCTCTGTACCATCATCAATCTCGTCTCCAATATAATCTGTCCACCCCGATTCAGACTCCGTGGTGCTACAATATTCTGTTGAAAGTGATTTGGATGATGAAAAGTTTTCCATCAAGATACAAATGTATATATTTCTGTTCTTTCTAGCTAGCTACAGGGACATAGGATATGAAGCACCTTGCATTGATTTTCTTGGAGTAGGCAGACTATTATATATAGATTGATAGCCTGATACTCATATAGTGCGCAAATAGTACAGGTGACAATGATTCCAAGGGTATTAAAGATAAACACAAAAAAAGAAGAATAATTAACATTTAGATGTGTCCTACATGTCACAAATTTAGCCAACTTGATTAGAGGCGAGCCTCTATACGTAGAGCTCTAATATTATAGCTCTAGAAACGATAATGAACATATTAAATTGTCACAAAAATTAACTACAGAGATTATCCACCAAAGCAAAGGTGAAGGGAGACACAAGGGACCATGCAAAATTAAGAGGAAAAGGAGGTACTTATGAATCAAAAGAGGTTAAAAAGGGTAGATATGCAAATAGTCTCTCTACAACTGCAGCAAGGCATGTGTACATCTCAACTATAGCAGACCCTACTATCGAGTGAGACACGTTTAGATTTAGTCCGACTTAAATATATATCCATAGTGAATAAATAAAATCATGTTCTTATTACCTCCCAATGTTTAGAATCAGTACAAGTGCATGTTTACATGTAATGTCTCACAACTCTGGTTTGCCGAGTACCTTTTATTATTATTCCTCCACCTACTGCCAAACACAGCGACATAAATGGACTCTGTTGTGGTCTAAACCAGTCAGGATAACCCAAAATAACTAAAATTTAATCTTCGAAGAAGATTGCCATCATAATTCTACTGTTAGTAACCAATCTGCTATTACATTTAATATTCTTCTCTTCAGCTATCTTCTTTTCATATTTACTGGTGGGTTTGAAGTTGACATAAAGTATACGGACATTGTTCTGACTTCTGATTCAAAAGCATTTTCTCTTTGCGTTATGGACTTCCTTTGGTAATTGATATTTCATTGTCATATCTTTTTCATTTTACGTGTTTCTTTACTATACAGATTCTGAAGATGAAAATGAACATGAAGAATGATTATGGTTCCGGGGAAACACATACATATTCTGAAGATGAAATGAACATTATTAATTATTATGGTTCAGAGCTCAATTCGCATTTATTTTACAATGATCCTGAAGATGAAAATGAACATGAAAAATAATTATGGTTCAGGGAAACGCATACATATTCTGAAGATGAATGAACATGAATAATTATTATGGTTCAGAACTCAATCCGCAATTATTTTACAATGTCTAGTGACATACTATAGAGATGTAGTCAGATAACAGTCATTGCTTCAGATACCTCACACAAGAATAAAGTAAACATTCTTTACTAACCTTAACAACAATGGAGAACTCAACTACTAAGCTGTGGAATTATCAATTTCCTGTTGGTTTCAAATGTCTATCAGAATATTTCTTTACAAAGAATTTGTGTTCCAGGTCCTGACTCGTGGGAAAGTAAACATTCATCTTTCTTGTTCCTCCCTGCAGATGGAGAGAATTTACAATTTACAAAGTATTTGTTGTTAGAGGGTCATGGGAAAGCAAATGTTACAGATTTGTTAATGAAATATTTGCCTGCATATCAGATTGATTTTTCACCTGATAAACCTGCATATAAAAATAAATGACTGACTGTATATAAAAAATAAACAATAGCAGCTCTTGTGAATCGGTAAATAATAAAGGATATTGCATTTTCTTGCGACTTGCTATATATACATTGCGATTGAAATGCACTAATGCTTCACAAATATTCAGTGGTTCCTACATAATTCACTATAAAATGGGAATGAATGAATTATAACATTATTGATGTATACAAAGTGTTACATATATTTCTATAGAAGAATTTAAAATTCCTTCTTGGAGTGTAACAATCTTTTATACAGTTTAAACTATAAAGAAGACGTGTCTGTACTGTCAGCGTCCTACACTAATATACACAAATCAGCCACAACTTATACAGCTCAAATTTTTGCAGCGACTTCGGTATGGTGTGCAAAAGTCACATCTACCAGAGCAGCCAAACCTCATGCATTTGAGGCAGAAAATCAGTGGAGATGCTAGAATGAAATATCATCCATAGGCCTGTATTCAACATAGATCCGTGCAAGGATTATGACCTTACTAAAGAATTATAAATCTAATTTTGATGTTCTGAAATGCCTTGAATGATGAAAGAAGCTGTGATCAACTAAGACTGGTAGAAAAGAGTTCTTCCAGATATAGGTTAGTTAAATTTCTTTATACTCCACATCAAATAAGAGGTTGCAGAAGACATTCAAACACTTGCAGTCATTCTGCACCTTGATTAAACAACTCCTGCATGTAATACAAAAAATGTCATTAATACTTTGAGAAAGAAATTTGAAAAAATAAAATATTATGGACATATGCAGGTACCTAAAGATCATTTGATATTGAACAATTTTATTTATCGAGTCGTTCACCAATTAAAAACCATTGTCTAGGAAAAAGTCTGAAATACTAAAAGTAAAATGGAAAATAAAAATACTGATGTTACTTATTATAATTGCAGACCAAACTATCCTAGGTCAAATAGAGCTCTTGTACACTTGAAGATACTGGTGATAACAATTAACAAAATCTGCAATCCTTTATACTGCCAGGACAAAGCAAATGTACATCATCTGGCAATCTTGCAGTCAGAAGCTGTAACTCAAAACTAGACCGGATATTATAGACCTCAATTGTGACCCCTTCTTGATGCGACTCATTTAAAAAAAAATCAAGTGCATTACAATGTGTATGATCTCTCCCCCACCCCCCAAACAATTTGTTTATTTTAATTCCTTTTCCCAGACAACCAAATATAGCTCAAGTCAATATATCCAATATATCCTATATAAAATTTAATAAAGTAATATCGTCCACCCTGTGGCAGTAAACACTTGGTATGTTGCAAAAAAGGTACAACAGAAGTGTTCCTATAGAGAGAAATAAACTTACTGGACTAAGGAAAAACAACACAAGCAAAAGAAGCTTATATTAGGATCTATGTGTCTAAAATGTTATACTCCACACGAGCCAGAACTAATTCTACAATGTACACGATCATGCATGAGAAGATTTAGCTACAAGGATCAAGGAGACTACTTGTCAGGAACAGAGGAACTAGATTTCCTGATTGATTCACGGAGAAGCTTAAAGAATTTTAGTAAGATAAAAAGATATAGTAGAATTAGTGTGTCTTTGTGTGTGTGTGTGTGTGTGTGTGTGTGTGTGTGAGAGAGAGAGAGAGAGAGAGAGAGAGAGAGAGAGTTTTGCAGAAATGTGTCTAAAAAGTTTTGCACCAATAAAAAGGGAAAATGAATTTATTTTTTTTTTGTCACTCAACTCTTTACATTTTAGCAACATACCACTTAACTACAAATTAATTTTTTCAAATCACTAGAGTTACATTTGTATTTGATTATAAGTATTCCGTTAAATTTTTGTTATTGCCGTTAAAATGAGCCGTCAAAATCATTGGATTTTAGCATTTCATCCTCTTCATTCGATTCTGAGACTAAACACATTAAAGTATACAATGTTTTTTGGAGTTGTACAATGATTTTGTGGAGTTGAAGCATCAATTTGGACATCTTCTAAACCTAAAATAAGGGGTCTGAAATTTTATAGTTCTAATCTATATAGCTTCATTCTTGTATTTCAACATTGATTTCAGGCAAGCAATTTCCATATTTGAACACTGGTTTAGCCTCTAACATTAACATTTGTACTTCTACCTCCAATGAAGCCTCCTCAATCTCCAACTCTTGAATCATCTTGTTTTACATGAATATCTTGAATCACATCACAAAGGAACCTAAAATACTTCTTCTTTGTAGAAAACTTCATTATGTTAGCTAGAGAATCGACTGAAGAATAAGACATGTTACAAGACATTATGTTAGAGATATTTGAAACACTAATTTATTTTCTTCCCAAATCCAAAATATATACCCATTACTGATCATATATTCATATCATAACCATGTTACATAAATGTACCAGGTCACCATTACACGTCACCAAGACAATCCACACTGGTGATTTTTTTTAACGTCTTACTATAAAATTTAACAGAATGCCTAAAACGAGAAACGTGTGTGACGTTAGTGGTTATATTAATTATACTCATTTGGTGCTAATTTTCTTAAAGAGCCAATAGTTTAGTGACTAAAAATTCCATTTTCCCCAATAAAAAGCATATTGGAGTTGCATATTGACCACCAGAATTTTAAGCAGAAAAAATCTTACAAATAACAACAAACTCTTAGCCTTTAATTTGCCTTAAATTTCATTTTTTCATATCATGCGATCAATTGAAGTGTACATGAAAAAATTTGAAATCAACCTAGATGCATTTATAAAATCTATACAGTGGTTAAAGAATCGAATCTAATTATAGATATGTATACATATCTTACACAGTTTCTTACTTGCTGAGAGAAAAAGAAAAAGTATTTTGTTTATCAGTGATTTTGCACCAGCAGAGTTTTAAAAGAAACTTGAGAAAATGCAGACTTGATATGTTTATATAGCGCCGTAGTTAGTAGGTTTCCACAGAAACAACATGACTGGACCCAATACAAAGAAGAGCACAGAGTTCTGGATATTGACTTAAATATTCAAGATTCTTTCAGTGAAGATGCTAGATATGTCGGTAAAATTTTATTAGCAACCAAGACATACCCAGTCCTTAAACCTGAGAGCTGTGTTGCTTTCAATTAAAAAAAAACACTAGATGCACCTGTTTTGCAGGTATGGTAACGGCGTTTCAGAGGTTTTAATTTAACGATAATGATAATAGAATGCAATTGTTCACGTGATAATCCAATCTCAGAGTCAAAATTAACTAACCTTCTTATACAAAGTTAGAAGGTCTATCACATTGAAAGGGAGATCTCCTGCCATTAAAACGTATAGCATGACTCCACAAGACCAGATATCAGCAGCACCACCATCATAACCCCGGTTAGCACCTGACAGACATGAAAAACAGGCTAATTAAAAACAGTACACGTTTCAAAAGTAATTAAAATGTGATCACAACCTATAGGTACAATAAATTCTATCTCATACAACCATATATAGGAACAACAATAAAGTAAGAATTATTCGTTGCACCTGTAAGTGAGAATCGAGAAGCCCTTGACTTTGCAACTATACATTACTTCATGACCTTAGAAAGGCCAAGTTTTACAGCTGACATGGTGCGGGTGTCTGGCTCTATCCCCTTGGCTTCCATTGCATTGACAAGACTTACTGTCCCATCTATATCACCATGCTGAAAGTTGCCAGTGCCAATAGAAAACTTCCTCTCCTCAAATATTCTTTCCAGGAATCTTATGATAAATAGAGAAATAACAATGGATCAGGAAAAGGAAGAATTTCAGTTAAGGGAACTGTAACAAGATGGTGCTAAAAAAAGTTCTCTTAGATAATTGATCATTTAAGAAACGTTTGGCCAAAAATTATTAACTTAGGGGATAAATATCTATTTGTCAGACAAACACGCATGCGAGGACTCTTTACTCTGTTTTGGGCCTTTTGGCTTGATTTAGGCAAATCTCAAAATCTAAAAACAATAAATTGTCTTAGAAAAGAAGACTAGAAAGAGATGTGCGCAAAGGAGGGATTTGAAATACCTTTTGAACCTCATTGATGGACCAACTTCCCAAACAGTCGGGACCATAAAATGTTCAGTCTTAACCGGGAAGTAAGCCACATTTCATCATGTAAGGTAGTAATTCACAAATAGAATTAGTGTCACCAACATGATCAAAAGAACGAAGAACCACAGAACAGATTTGATGATCAAGCGAAACACCATTATATAACATTGCGCGAATAAAAAGTTTTGCATCATTAGTCAGACAATTTTTGCACAATCTGTTAATGACAGCACTATAATCTCTAATTGTGATTTCAAACCCCATATCCATCATTTTACTAAAAAGTACCAATGCCTTGTGTACATCACCCTTTGCGCAATGAGCTTTAATCAATGTGGTATAAGCTACTTTTGACAGCTGAAAATCTTGGTCCTCAAGAAAAGAGAGAAGATCATCTGCGTTCCTTAGGTTTCCATATCTACATATGCCATCTATGAGAATGTTGTAAGTGACATAACTAGGCTTAAGATTATGCAGAAACATCTGGTTGTGTAATAGGATGGCGATTTTTAAGAGCTGCGCTTCACAGAAAGACTGAATGACAGTGTTGTATGCAATCTCATCAGGCGGAAGACCCTTAGAAAACATTTGTTTGAGTAATCTCACAGAAAACTGCAACTTTTTCTGTTTCCACAGTCCCTTCATAATTACTGTGTACGTAACATGAGTTGGTAAGATATCTCTAGCCTCCATATCACCTAGCAATTCAAACATTGCCTGTGTATTTCCCTCTTCACAGAAAGCATTCATTAAGGTGGTATAAGTTATTGCATTAGGTATCAATCCACGTACTTTGATGATACCCAACCACCTTCTAGCATCAGCTGCAATTCTAGCTTTGCAGTACCCATAAATTAGTGAATTGAAAGTTACTAAACTTGGAGTAATCTGTTTCTTCACTAATTTCATGTACAACCGTGTAGCTTCTTGAGTATTACCTACTTTTGCATACCTATAGATCATCATATTATATAGAATTATATCGTCCACGAACTCACGATTTATTATTCTATCAAAAAAAATTCTTGCCTCTGTTATAGTCCCTTTCTCACACAGAGTCCAGAGAATAGCTCTCTGTGCGAAGGCTTTTGGAGAAACTCCTTTCATGCACATCTGCTCGTACAACAGAATAGCCCTTCGAACTTCACCGTGCTTGCACAGACCATGAACAAGGATAGAGTAGATCATATGATCTGGTTTCAGAATAACATTATCTAACCTGTAAAATAATTGAAGTCCCTCAGCAACCCGACCACTCTTACATAAACTGCGGAGCAAGAGACTGTATGAAACATTACTTAACCGCATTCCTTGAGATAACATCTCCTCGTGCAGCTTTAGACCTTCATCAACATTACCTATCTCACAATGCCCACATACCAAAATATTGTATGTTACAATGTCTGGATTTAAACCTTTCTGTAGCATTCGTTGCAAAATCTTCCCTGTCCCGCTCATCATGCCAAGAAGACGAAACCCTTTGACAATAATGTTATGAGTTACTAAATCAGGTTCTACTCCATGTTTCTCCATGTCATTTGCAAACTCTAAAGCTTCTTCAATAGAACCAGCAACACATAATCCATGAATGAGAATATTGTAACTATAAGCATCAGGAAGTAGTCCGCACTTGAACATTAAACAGAAAAAACATTTTGAAATATCTATATATCCCAATTTACTAAACCCCGACATGAGAATGTTAAAGGAAACAACATTAGTCCTGGTGTCTTTACGTTCAGTCTCTCTTAGAAATTCCACTGCTTCTTGAAATAAAGACTGTCTCCACAAACCATCTGTAATTATTGAATCAGTCTGTTCACTGGGATGACCCTTACCATCGCTAATCTCATTATATATACCCCACATGATATCAAAGTGTCGCAGGTTATATAGCAAGCTGTTGTAGGTCAATATTGAAGCTCGGATTTTCAATTTTTTCATGTTGGAGAGCACAAAAAGAGCATCATGAACCATCTCGGATCTAGAATAAGTAAATGTGAGCATATCCCACACCAACCCATTTGAATCCCAATCCCTGAACATCCAAAGCAGCTCACAAAGTGAAGGTGCAGAATCAGAACCTTAAAAAATCACAAGTATATATCAAAATAGTGAAAGTTACCTAAATTATAAAAACACTAAATTATCAGAACATGAGCTACCGAAAGAAAGTATACTCCTAAATAACAACTATGCACTAAAATAAGCACGGCGTGCACTATAGATTCTGCAAGATTTGGCAAATTCCACACATGGAAGTATTACTATAATATATGATGTGTTTTCGTTGCGTGTCACTTCAAAAATGATTCTAAGCACGAAAGCTTTAATCTTTCTCATCCTTGTCAATATGCAAAGCGAAGGTATCTAAATTTAAAACTCATACTCCGTTTGTTTGGTTGGAAGGACCAAAATTAGGTAGTAATAAACTGCAATTAATATCTTGTGGGTGAATATTCAAAATCTTCATTCCTACCCTATTTCAATCATATCATTTATACCAATTCAAGATATAGCTGAATCCCAATTTTTGGGGGTGAATGATCTATCCTACTTCCAACTCATTCTATTCACAAATTTCATAATTAAAATTTCGAACTCTCATTCTTTCACTCTTTCATTTCTAATTTTATCTACAATTTCAAATTTTATTCCAACCGAATTGGACATTAGAAAAAGAGCATTTAGGAAAACACAATAAATACATTCTTCAACAGAAAAGTAACCACATTTCACTTTGCAAGAAAAATAGCAACCACCACATTACTAAAAACTTAAACAAGTACACAATCTTACAGTATAATCACAAAACATTACACTCACCTTCATCTCGTACCAATTCATTCATAAGCTTCCGCAACTCTCTCAGCCTTCTCATTCCCGCCAAAACATGAGAAACACCAAACACACACCGCTTCGAAACCCGAAACCCATGCTCATTCTTCAACAAAGAAAAAAACTCCACAGCACAACCCGGATTCTCAATCATCAAATAATCAACAATGCGGTCAACTTGGGCCGAACTAAGACTCAAAATCACATCTTTAAACTTATTATCACCCAAGAATCTCCTGGGCCCAAAAAAACTCAAACTTGACATTAGCCCAAAAACTGTATCATCACTTGGGTGTGAAAAAGTTTCAATCTTTTCACCATCGGTGCCGTCTCCGGCGAATTTCAAAGCGGCGGCGACGGAAAAAGATGGGTTGGTGAAGAAAAAAGAGGGGGTTTTTAAGAAATTGAGAAAAAGGGGTTTTGAAATGTGACGAAGAAAACGAGAATGATGAATGGGAAGAAGCATGAGTTTGCATCGATTGAGTGAAAATTATTGCTAACCCTCCATTTATGTAATTAGGGTTTTAGGGTTTATAGATACCCAGGGTTTATGACAAAATTTGGAAGGAAGGGGGATGCTTAGGCTGTGCGACGCCGTTTGCTCAAGTAAAAATTTAATAAAATTGTTTTCTATGGTATAGAATTATAAAATCGATACCTTTTTAATTTCACACAATTTTTAAATTTTTTTTATACAGAGTTTTTGTTACGTATGCTGATAAATCAAAATGTGTATATAATTGAATTTATCGTATTTTTTATTAATAAAGAAAATCTTTTTTTTCAAACATAATGATATTTGTTGGAGACTTACCTTCATTGGTCCAAACGGAAACGGGGTGGGCCGAATGAATACGTTTGATAGTAGGCTGAAGACTTAGGCCTAATAAGGCCAAGGCCCAAAACTCATTTAACATTGGAGAAGCCCACGAAAGAAGAGGAGAATGTGGTCCACAGAGACTCAACATTCACCCCACGATCGCAGCCGAACGAGAGAGGTTAAAGGGAGGTTTTGTAATTATTCTTTCATACACAATCAGATCACGAATTCTCTACACTTGTATTTATCAAAACTTACTCTAACAGATTAACTTATTCTCACACCGGAGATGAATCGGGGGGACAATCTGTAATATCTCGTGTTTCAGAAATTATTATAATTATTATTATTTGAATTTTTTTATGTGAGTTTCTTAATTTGGATGGAATAAAATTATGAATATTTTATTCCGGCGTGATGTTTCTTATTCTTAAAATGTTCAATGTGTTAATTTATAAGTTTTGTATCGATCCCTGTCGGTATTGTAAACATATTTATATACTTTTACCATTTTCAAAATTATATTAAAAACCGATCATTTCATCGTTATCGGTAAATTGAGTTTGTTTTAAAATACTAGGGATCGAATAAATATTTTATCTGTGCCAAAATTTTATTCGGGCTCGAAATTTTATTAGTTCAAATTATAAAAGATTCAAAAATAATATTTTGTAAATTGTTTAATTACATGTTAGATGAAATATTATGTGGTTTATTTTGTTCGAAATGTTTCTGTCCATAAATAGTATGTGGTAATTCTTATCTGTGGATGTAAGGACCAAAATATTTTTCGGATAATTATTACGTGTTTAAAGTGCAATTATATGAAATTATATGTGAACTGGATTCGTTTTAAATAGAATATATGCCATATACATGTTATGTCTCATTCTGCGTAAGTTTGACTATTTTACAATTATTTTCGGGGCTTATTTCTAATTTAGAAAATGTTTCGATTTATTAAAAGCTATCGGACTGGGCCCCTACCGGGACGTCAAACCCTGCAAAATTTGTACTTTTGATTTTATAAAATCAACAATGATTCACCGGCTCGATATTATTGCGTTTTTGAAACGTACGTGAATTTTGGGGAATTTTGATATAATTTTTATATTTAATTGAAAATATTATTAAAATATAATTTCCCCGTAATTAAATATTTCGGGCCTAATTATTTTATTTATACGATCAAAACATCGTTAAATGATTTTTGAGGTATAAATTTTCTGTAATTATAAATTGCTGCAAATTTTATTTTTAATTTACAGAATTTTCATAAAATATCAGAATAATCAGAAAAATAGAAAATATCTCTGAAAATTGTTCTTGGTGTTCTCGAAGATCAATTGATCATTTGGAGATGTTATTGATCTCGGTTTTTGGTGTTCAAGTAACCAAAATGAAGCCGAGATCATTCCTTACTTATTTCTACCATCAAAATCACTGGACAAGTGGTAAATTTCGAATTTTGAAATTAGGGTTCATAATCGAAATTGGGGCTTTTATATTTCTTGATTTTCCGATTGATTTGAAGTTGAAAGTAGATTCATGATGTATTGTAGGGTCGATTTCTGCTTTAAATTATATTGTTTGATTGCGTAATATGGTAGTTCATAATCGGGGGTTTTACCATTCGTTTTTCTAATTTTCCGGCCAAACCAGTTGATGTTTGAAGATGTGAATTATGTGTATTAATTGTACTGTTGGTAAGTGTCATTTTCGTATAAGAACCTTCGAGTTTGGTTAAGTTCGGTCTTAGTTCGCAGTTTTTGCCAGAAATCCAGCGTTCTTGGTTCATAAATCACCGGAGTTATTGATCCAGCGGTTTTTTGTAAGTTTAGTTTGTAGAATCGAGTTGTCGGAACGATTTGGGTCGTTTAGGACGCAAAACTCGCATCAGACCGTGTTGTTTTGGCCTGGAACGGAGACGTCGGAGAACGGCGGGCCGTCGACCTGTATCTGGGTTTTTCCAGATTTCCGGCAACGTGTTCGTCCATTCTCCGGTCATCCTTCCTGTTTCCCGACGACTTGCAATTCCAAAACCCTCTTTGATCTGTTTCCCCAACACCAAATTGCAGAAATATGTTTTTGAAAAATTATCCTTATTTTCATTTTCCTTTCTTTAGAAATTCAGATTGTTTTATTTATTTAAATTGGTTAATCATTTATATGATTAATTAATTTATTTAAATTAACAGTTTGAGAATTTTTATTATTTCCAAAAATTGCAATTTGATTTAATTATTATAATTTGTTTTAGTTATTTATTTATTTATTTAATTAGTTGATTAACTCGTTTAATCAATTAATTTTATTTATAAATAATTAAATAAAATATAATTATTTATAATTAAGCCAAATAAAGTTTTAGAAATTGTTTTCAACTTTTGTAAATTTATAGAATAATGATTAATCGATTAATAATACTATTAATTGATTTATTCTTTTTTTATTGATAATAAATAGACCGTTTGTCCGTTTTTAACAAGACAAACGCGTACGGACTCCGAAAAATATTCTGCTTCTATTAAAAATACTTTCGAGACCCGATTCCTTTTCTATCAAAAGGTCAAGTATTTTGCAAACAACTCTAAGTTAGGTTTTTATTTAAAAGTTGTGTTTTGACCCGATTTCAGTTTTAAACACACTAAGCCAAATCTTTTGACGAACCGAGTTATGTGCTATATGATTATGTAAGCACATGCATTATATGTTTATGTGCTTAACTGGTTAGAAATACGTGATTATGTGATGTATGTTATTACTCCGTATTAGGGGTTATCGTATGGGTATGCAATAGAGTTGCAAGCGAGTAGTCTGTCGAGTGGTCATTGTTTAGACGATTAAAGTTTACCTTTTGGTTATATAATGCAGATCATTTGAGATAATCAGAACCAGACAGATTGGATAAAAAAAGAATTGATTGAGATTGCATGTCAGGCTGTAAGCACCAGCAGGAACGGCAAATTAAAAGGTTATTGGAATAAAGTTGGTAATGTAACGAGACGTCAGAAATAAGAGATTATTGTGTTAGTTCGAGTGTGCATAACTGCTAAGGACCAAAAGGCAAGTATTCCTTTACTATTCTATTTCCAGAATAGTTAAATGTTTTAAATATCAAAATATTTAGTTTTGATTATGCAGCATATTTCATGTTGACTCGATATTTTAGCAACTGAACAACACTTTTGTGCACAGTACAAATTTTCACTGTGACACAGATTGAGATATAATTCTAGTAAATATTCTGCTAGAATTCAGATTCTTATACTGCATCTTGAACAGTGATATACACTTGTGAAAAGAAATGAAAATGAATATTATTCCTGATAAATAGGAATATGAAATTATTGATGAAAAAGAACACCAATTATATCGGGTTCTTATATTCTGGATTGGATGGTTGCGTAAGAGGCCGTGNACGCCGGTCCAGCGTGTGCATATATTACGACATACTGTAATATGTTATAGGCCAATTTATGCCTTATTTGGGCCCAGTTGTTGGATATGCTTTGACATATCGGTGTGCATCGGGACTGATCATCAGGTGCACATAGCGTCTTGAGGATTCTAATCTAATTTATTGTACTCTTAAAGGACTAAATGAATTATTTAGTTCTTAAATCTTAAACAGAAAATTGATATAGTTCTTGTGATTCAGTTTATTATTACTGTTTCATATTGTTTGATTACAATATCATTGTGAATACTGTTTTACAAATTCAGATTCTTATAAAACATTTAAATTGTTGCTGAAGCCCCTGTTGCTCAATAATTAAAGGTTCTGATGAAAAGTTTTGTAAATTATCAAACTAGTTTTGGTATTGTTAAAGTAATACAATATCCACTTTTGATGGGGTTTAGAAACGTATTGTTTCAAATGTTCTGCTTGATAGCAGATATCGGTCTTATTTGAAATTCTATAAATGTTTTGAAACTGTCAAATTATGTTTTAATAATCTTGCTGAGCATTTCCTTCGCTCATACTTGCCTGTTTTATATTAACCTTCCAGTGAGACTAGACTGGCGAAATTTAGCTGCATAGTTCAGAAGAAGAAAAGAAAAGTTTATGTGAAGTTGGTGGGGCCAAGGTACTCAAAAATAGTGTAAGTATTATTGTATAAAGTTGTTGTATTTATATTAGTTATATTATCATTTAGTTGGACCTAATATGTTTCTCTTCGAAGTTATACTAGTTGGTTAAGTTTTGAATGTGTAAATTGTTGATAAGTGTAATAAAAGAAAAAGGAAGTTTTTATTTATGGATTTTGGATTCTTGTTTCTAGAACTGTAACCTAAAAGATCTTAGTATAGTTGGGGTTTGATCTTATATTTCAGCTGTTGGACATTATTTGGTGTTTGTTTTTGGATTAAGCAGGTTTTATTAATTGAGGTTTCAGCGTGACGACCAAATCCTCTAACCCCGAATTTGGGGGCGTCACACAATCCCTCGCATTCTCTTCGTTGCAGGTTAAGCCGAAGGAGTCCGGTGATAACCGACTGTGTAGAAATCTGGTTCCAACATTTGGCGCCGTCTGTGAGAATATAGGTGACCTTTTGAGGATTTGTGATAATGACTAGCACATCAATTGACAAGGAACGACCACCTGGGTTCACGGATCCGCCCATGGATCGAACCTCTGAGCAACCACCGGTTACCCCAAAAAACCTTAACGATGATTTTGAGGCCAAGGGAGATCTGGTACCTATGCCGGAGGAACAGGCTTTGCTGAAGAAGATGAGGGCCGAGAAATTGGCGAAAGAGAAAGGAAAGGCGTCGGCCCAGGAACAAGCCGAAAAGGAGGCCCAGATTAGAGTAAAGAAAAGAGAGGCCGATGTCGCAAAACTTAAGGCAATCAAGCTCCGAAGAGAACAACTGGAACTGGAGGAAAAAGCTCTTCGAGCTACGTTGGAGGAGGCCAAAGCACATGTTGTGACGGGGTCCCGAAGAGAGAAACGACCGCATCATGAGGAATAAGAGTCTTCGGACTCCGACTCACACCATAGGAGGAGGAGGAGGAGGAGGAGGAGGAAGGTAGTGATAACGTCTGACTCCGAGGATGAGCAGGGTGATGCGAACAAGTTCGGGCTGAACATATTGGAAAAAGCTATTTTGTTCGGGGACCAAAGTTTGACCAGGAACCGGTTATGACAGAGGAGATTGAACATTACCGCCCATCGTTCGGGGAGGAGAAGCAGTTCCTGAAGATGACAGAGTTTAATGGGAGGGGAGACCCCGAAGACCATTGTGACATGTATGAACTTTTAATGATTGAGATGGGACACATCGACATAATGCTGTGCAAGATGTTTAAGACGTACCTGAAAGGTCCTGCATCGTCGTGGTATAAGTCTCTACGTCCCAGGTCTATAGGGTCGTATAAGCAATTGAAGAGAAAGTTCCTGAGGTATTACTCACACCTCTGCCGAAGAGAGAAGGATATTGAAACGTTGATTCACTGCAGGCAGAGGCAAGTATGTGTTAGTCCCCTAACAATACAACACTTGAATTACAGAAGGGGGGGGGGTTGAATGGAATTCAATATTAATACAAATTTTTCTTTAAGATGATATTGAATTGAACTGAGAAAATATAGTTGATAAAGTTGTGTTTGAATTGCAGTAATGCAGATAGATAACTATGTAAATTCAAGACACAAAGCTTTTAAAAA
>PHNY01095301.1:1224-11285 GCA_003724115.2 Anethum foeniculum
AGCAACCGGCTCTAATATACACAGTACTTGTCTACCGTCACAGTCCTGCAACCCAATGATATACTCACTGTATAAATCTTCACTCATAGACCGAGAAGATCTCAACACTTCGAAGAAAGCTTCGTAGGAGCTAAGTATGATTGCAATAATTCTTCACCTTGGTAGTAGGTCTTAGATGCACAGATATAATTGGAATGATCAACATCAACGTTAAGATATCAAAAAGCCAGTCCCCGGATAATTGAAACACGTATGCTAGTGTCACACTTCCCTTTTTGACTGAATGGTATAGGGGTTTCACTATGGATGGACCATTTATGTGTTTCTAAATTGAAGGACACAAGGGAATTAGAGGTGGAAAAATAAACCATCTGCTCTTGCTCCACAACAACAAAATAGATAACCTTTAAAAAACAATATTCCCGTGCATCAAAATCTGGAGGAGGCAACACTTGCCAACTCTGGTGCACAGGAGAAAATACTTCAAACATATCTTCCCCAAAATAATAAGACAGAACATACAGTTTGTTATTGGCAACAAAAAGAGTGGGTTGAAACTTGTCACCATGCATGGGTTTCATAGTTTTGGTTAATATATGTTTAAACTTGGTAATGATATTGGTATAACTAGGTTTTATATCCAAAAGACGCCATTCATCAATTGTATAAATACTCCGATATGGATTATGCTCCGTATCTAAAGGTGGAGAATAATTGGCAGTCCGAATATATACATCTTTGATCCTAATTTAATGCACCTAATTTGATAGTTTCTTGAATCTTGAGGGAAAACAAGAAGGGGAAGCAAGTCACGAGGATTTGTAGAATTAGAACTATATTGCAGATGATGTAGTGGATGAAATCTATATAAGACAGAAACATGAATAGGTTGTCTTACAAGCATATAAACAAAGCTATGATTATGATTATTATAATGGAGAGCTTTTACGTAAGGAGAATCTATAAGATGATACCATGATTTTGCAACACACTTGAATCGATTTAGAGATTCGATGGGCAGTCTTTTAAGAATCTCTGGCAATATGTCCTCGGATAAATAACCAGCAGCCATTGTTTTCTTCAGTTTCTTGCTAACAGCGACCATTGTTGTTTTGTGTATCAAATTATAGTTCTCCGAGTGCATCTGATAACTGGGCCTGATTCTCATATGTGTTCCAATGTAAGAGAGAGACTTGCGTACACGTTTTTTGTTACTCTCTGAGTTTTTGGGATGAATTTAGTTTAGAACAAATATATAATCAAGGCTTCAATATAAGCAAATCTTAAATTTATCGTTACTTACACATTTTGCTCTCAAGTATTTGAGTATTTGACCAAACTAACCACAACTTCTTTTGTACAATCATCTATTTTAATTCGAATAACTGTTTTTGTCCATAATACCAATTATATCGTAACTAATCTTAGGGGTCGTTTCTTAGGGGTCGTTTGTTTCGAGTATTTCTAGAATCAGGTATGGTTTTCAGTCATTCCAACCCCATACCTGATGTTTGGTTGGGAAAATAAAATTTTGATACCCATTCCTCAAATCCCCAAGTATGGTTTTTCATACCCTAGTAGGGATGTGGGTTTGAGGAAGGGTACGGGAAATTAAATTTATTTATCATATTTCCATTTCTATTTAAACAATTAAATGTAATGTTTCATATAAAAATAAATTAATGAACCAAGAAAATATTAAAAAATAATAATATTAATATTTAAAATAAATAATATTAAAAACTTTAAAATATTTTAAATCATACATATTCATTCCAGCACAGAACCAAACACGTGATATCAGAAATGATACCTCAACCCTATACCAACTTAACCCGATTCCTAATTCCAACCCCATACCGACTCTTGAACCAAACGACCCCTTAATTATTATAATTATTATTATTATTATTATTATTATTATTATTATTATTATTATTATTATTATTATTATTATTATTATTATTATTATTATTATTATGCATCATTAGAATATATTATATATGAACANNNCAATTATAAAAATTAAATCAAAGCATTACACTTTTTTTTTACATTTTGCAAAATAATAATAATTAATTACGCGAGATAATAATATATATTCGCAATAAATGATTTTTGATAATTAATTTTTTCTGCTGATAATATAAAAATGATTTTGAACAATTAAAAGATGGTTATGTAAATTAATCGCTAACAAAGCCGATTGAGCCGAGTCGGTTTACTTCCAAGTCAAATTTATTCCCGATTTTAAAGTTAAAAATAGTAAAAAAAAATTAAAGAAATTAATAATTTTCACTATTAAAATAACAAAGATAAATATTAGTAATTATTTAAAGAAAATTATAAATGAGATGGAGTTCGAGCTCGCAACTGAATTAAATTCTTACTTGCCAATATAGAGATATTAATATATTTAATATATTATTTAATTTTTAACTGGCATTCATTAGATGAATAATTTCATTACAAATGAATTAATGAAAAGACTTTAGTTTTGCTTAATAAATATATTTTAATTTGTAAAATAATTCTACCTTCAAAAGATTATAGTAGAATGATAGTAAATTTATAAAAAGCAAATTTAACCGACAGTGGTCATATTTATAAATGTGACTGAGAGTAGTCAATTTTATTTTAACTATTTTTGTTTATAAATTTTAAAACATATTAAACAATTTATTTAATTAAGAAATATTGGGATGCCCAGATAACAAAAACAACATTTTAAAAATTACTTAAGGCACTGGCAAAATTTAATTTAAAAATTATAAATAAAGTTTGGCTTTTTATTTATTAAGAAATTTAAAAATATAAATCAATACTCAGTGATTTCTAAAATTTACAAATATTTTATGTGTTTAGCACGACAACATAATGTATACATTTAAAAATATTGAAGATAAAAGTTTTTTATTTTTTTTGAAAACAAAGGTGTAGATTTCATTAAAGCACTGAACAATCAGAAACAACGGTCTCCAACACAGACAATGGAGGAGATGAGAACAAATTGTAGCTATCTAGCTCACAAGGGACACGCGCCATCAAATGCGCCGCCTCGTTCGTTTGCTTTCTAATATAATAAAGAGACGAATCCGGTCTAAGACGTAAGATATCTCGACAAAGCTCAAACACATTCCCAATCTCAAGCTGATTAACTTTATTCTTGCAAATGTTATTAATAGCACTCAGAGAATCACTCTCAATTTGAATCGTCTAACAGCACCGTGAGAGCATCCATAAGAGGGCATCACTTATACCAATCGCTTCTGCATCAAGAGCAGATACTTCTCCAGTCAAATGCATGCACTTGCCTTGAATGAACTGACCACAAGAATCACGCAGCACCATACCTATACGAAATGAGCTACTCCCTTAGATCACAGAGGCATCCACATTGAGTTTAAGAGTACCCGCTGCAGGGGGCACCCATCTCTGATTTTGCCTTGTCTGAACCACCACCACGCTGGACTGAGGATTATGATTTCTTGCCATTACTTCTTTCCACTCCGAGACTTGCTTCTTGCTTCCTTGTATGGCCACAGCAGGGCTCAGAACCTTACCCTCCCACACTTTCTGATTACGAGCATACCAAACTCCCCAAAGCACAGTAGCAATACCAGTAGCCTCATCATTCGAAAGAGTCTCCAGCTTCTGAAGTAACCAACTAGGAGCGAACTGTACTTCACTCATATCAAAACCGATGCTCATAATTCTCCAACACTCAGAGGCATACCTGCAGTCGAAAAAAACATGAAGCAAATGCTCCAAATCCACATTACACATCGTGCAAAGAATTGTAACATTAACCCCCTTTCCTCTAATCAAATTCCTTACAGGAATATTGTTCATACAAAATCTCCATAAAAATATACAAATTGTATGTGGAACCCTCAACGACCAAAGCTTCTTCCAACCTGCAGACTGCAACACCCCATGTGGAGGTGTATTCTGATCCCAACACATCTTATACCCTGACTTAGCAGTGTAGATACCATTACCCGTATGGACCCAAGCTACACGATCTTTAGCCTGATTTTGAGGAATTCGGAGTGCAAGAATGATTTTTGCATCAAAATCTTGGAAGCAGTTTTGAACTAGCTGCGTATTCTATTGCTTGGAGTCTGGTAGAAAAAACTCACATACCTTTTCACACCTCGTGCTATTAGTATGACAATCTTCCACACAAAAATCAAGCTTCGGTTTTAACCAAGTATCTGAAAATGCATTTATCTCCTTACCATCCCCTAAAATCCATCGAAAACCTTTTTTAATTGCCTCCTTAGCTTGCCAAATTTCTGACCAAATAAAACTGGACCCCCCTCCTCTAGCAGCTCTTAGAACACTAGTATGTGGAAAATACCGCGCTGCGAAAACTATTGACACCAGGGAGTCAGGTTTGTTAAGGAATAATTTGGAGATAAAAGTTATAAGTCAGGTTTGTTTGGAGATAAAAGTTATAAGCCTGTAAAAATAATTTCAACAATATGTCATACTGTTCAAATGCTTTCGTGAAACATATAATTTAAGATTTGAATTTAGGGGTTAGGTGTGTTCGTGATTTTCAAATTACAATTTGAACGATCTACGCATGTTAACTTTGTTATTTTTATGTTAAATACTGATTCTCAATGATCAGAAGAAGCTCAAGATGACTGGTCAGGATTTGGTGCTGATGTCATCAGTATTTGGTGAAGCATTAGTACTTGGAGATTGTCAGGAGATGAAGACCGGTCAGGATTTAAAGATCAATTTTGTTCCTTAATTTGAGGAATAGATTACTGTCGGTTTCTGAGTTTTAGGATCTTAATTAAATCATTTCAAGATATGTATATAAATCGTTGTAGTTGATAGAACATATCTTGAATTATATTGTAACAGTGTACCATATAAACACAGAATAGATTATCATTTTGATAAAACATTATCTCGAGTATTTTGTAACCTAGCAGTTCTCAAGAACATCAGTATTTCTTGAGAGAGTTTGTAACGGTTTTTACAAGTAATACAAAAGATGTTATATTCATATTTGTTCGAATTATTCATACAATTCTATGCAACCCCCCTTAAACAATTGTATTTCACTGGGCAACAATTGGTATCAGAGCCAATCTGATAAAATAATATCAGTAAAATATCAACAATCTCTCTAATTTACTTGATGGGAATGACTAATAGTTGTTTGATATATTATCAAATCATTTCGGAAACGGTTTTTGAACGTCCAACATTTCTCTTATTTGATTAACATAGAATGACTTGTCTATTATCATTTCTATATATTTAAATTTATGTAAAAAAATACTTGTATCAAAGTTTAATAAATTTGTAACTGATCTTATTTAAAATTGAAATTGCCAAGCTATCTACTATAGATATTTTTATCTAAGCGATACTTGAGCTCAAAAGGCTCAATTCCGATTTCTTGCAAAAATCATTTAGAGCATCTGGCATCTCCAACTAGATATTAATAGAAAATTTTAATTCTTTTACTTCTTAGTGTAATTGGTCTTCGTATGGTCCACAAAAACAAATCATAAATATTGACACCAAAGTGTTGCAAAACATAACTTTGCAACCAAAGTTATGGGTTGTAGGCTGTTTTAGTCTATAGTATCAGCACCAAAGTGTTTTCAAAACATAGTTTCATGGTGTGAAGTGCAGTAAACTCCTTTGAAAATCACAAATACAAATTCGGCTCACTCTTGTCATTGTTTACTATTTAGCACCCTCATTTGAGTCCTTATTATTGATACTCTATTCTATCTAATACGACTTCATTCTCGTTTTTTCCCAAATAAGAGCGAGAGCAAATGACATCTCTATTCTCTGGACCCCGTACGTCCAGCAAGAAGCTCTGTTCTGTCTCTTTCCATTTAAAGGTTTGATTACAATGCTCTCTCCTATGACATCTCTTCCTTCTTACCTTATATACCTCCTCCTACGTACATTTCTCATTCAGCGTCTTGGCATCACTAGTTTGTCATAAGGGGGTCTATATCAATAATGAGACTGTGATTTACGGTGGAACTCATCAAAGTTGAAGTAATGTATGACTCTCAGGGCTCATTTAGTTCATTTATTCCACATTCATCCGCTTCATAGTGTTGTTAAGCAAAATGTGATCTATTTGTACTTCTAATACTCTCTAGCTCATCTACAACTTGTTTCATTGTTGGTCTTCTGCTCCCGTTCAAGTTCAAGCATCTATATACAATGTTAGCAAATGATATAATCTCTTCCTTCCCACCCTCATTAATCTGTGAATCAAGAAATCTAATATACGGTTTTCTTCTGTTGCCAATTAAAATAGTGTTACTAAACTTTGTGCTTCATCGTTAAGTTTAGCTGCCAATATTGGTTTCTGTCCTGTCAAAAGCTCAACAAGGACAACCCCAAAGCTATAAGCATCGCTTTTATCTGTAAATTGACTTGACCAGAAGCATTCGGGATCCAAGTAACCGAATGTACCTTGTACTCTTGTAGTCAGGTGAGTTTGGTCAATTGAAATTGATCTTGACATTCCGAAGTCTGCCACTTTTGTTGTGTACTTGTTACCCAAAAATATATTTGATGATCTAATATCTCGATGATATATTGGCTCTGATGCAACAGAGTGTAAATAGTATAGAGCTCCTGCAACTTATGTGGCCACACGTATGCGAGCATCCCATGTAAGGGGAAAGTATTCATTTTTCTCATGGATATACTGCACGAGTGTTCCGTTAATGATGAACTAATAAACCAGTAAAGGGGCCTCTGTCTCCAAGCAGCATCCATATAGCTTTACTATGTTTCTATGGTTAATTTGAGATAAAATTACAACCCCGTTAATAAAATGTTTGAGTTTGTTTTCATCTTATATCATGGATTTTTTCACTGCTTCTAATCTGCCATCTGTCAACATTCCTTTATAGACAGTACCTAATCTGCGAGTTTGCTCCCTCTCTTTCACTGTCTTCTCTGTCTCTATCGGTGATAGTTTCTAACTGTTCAAGCTCGTTGAAGGCGTGTTTACTCACTGTCGGTATCCGTTTTATCCTGGGAGGCTTCTCGACTTGCACATACGGTGAGAGGCGAATAAGCTTTAAGGAGATAGTTACGCACTGGAATCGAATTTACATTTTACATATCCTTTTGGTCTTGATTTATTTATTCATATCCATTGTATGTTTACTCTTTTACATATCTGTTGCACACATAATCGCACATCGATTATTTGATTGTTATTCGCAGACTGGTTAACAAACATTAGCTTCATATAGTCGCATTCTGATAAATATCTCTATTCAGCTATCCATCAGGCTTAGATTGACCACATAATATTAAACAAAAAAACAGCGGTAAGATTAGAGCAAATGAAGAAAACTTGCAAATATAAAAGTGACATCTATAATGAACTTGCCTCTGTTTAGTGTCGACAAACTTTAATGAGAGCTGTAATACACAGAAGAAAAGAAAATGATAAATTATGATTCGGTTCTCTAAGTCGCTTAAACTACATTATAGATTTGTAATGCAGTTCAGTTATTCCACATTATAAAAAGAACTAACTAAACTTGCTTTAGAATTAATAATAAAATTGTAGATGTCGGTGTTATAACGAAGTCTTAACTACAAAAAGCAAACTCCATACAAAAAACTTGAATCTCGACGCCTATATACTGATTTATGCTAAAAAAAACAAAGCACAAGACAGAGCAAGACAGTTTAAATCATATCTCCACATTTAGTTGATGAACTCGTTATAATATGTCCGAATCATTTATTTAAAACGAAAATAATTCTCATCTAACTTCACGCTCACTTATTTCAATAACAGAGAATCTACAACAGCATATTCTTCTGTTTTAGAATCATAATTCGAATTCAAAACAAGTTCACGGAAAATTTCATTAAACAATGCGTAAACAATACTGCGAATGTGTTTCTAAGCCTTATGGAACACATCAACAGGATATATATATAAACAAAATTAACTAGTCGCAAACAAGATTAACGAGGTAAACTTATAAACTGAAAATGAAAACGACATAATCAACAGGATGTACTCTATTTTATAAAATTATGAGTAAAAACTAGAAATCATGCACGAAAATGAGAATTTATATGCTGATATATATATATATATACACAATAATGAAAATGAAAATAATATATGAGATACAATAATCAACGAAAGTATGCATAATCAGCGCTGCAATTGTGTTTCCAAGCCTCATCGAACACAACAGTCATAAGAGATTAACAAGATAAACTTATAAAATGCAAATTAAAATTACATAATCAACAGGATATACTATTTAATGAAATTACAAATAAAAACTCGAATTACAGAAGTAAACTATACAGAAAGCATGAAAATGCAAATTCATACGCCGATATACATATACATTAATGTATATACATATATGAGATTGAAGGAGACATACAGGATCGTGATCTTGCTTGGAAATACAGTTGTCCGCCATGGAAGAGGCGTAAAGATGGCACGGATACACTTCGTGCTACCGTTGATTTATTACTTGAACAATTTAGTGAAGTAGCTAGGGTCTTAACCTATAAAAAGAGAGCGAGGGGGGAAGATAGAGAGAGAGCGTAGTGGGTTTAAGTACTGATAAATTTGGAGGCAGACGCAGAAGAGTTGTTTGCTGCGTGCCTTGTGTTTGTGGTGAATTGATGAATGGTGAAAATACGACCGCCAAACCAATATTCTGTTAATTTTTAAATTTTTTATTAGTTACGGATAATTTGTTCATAAACTTCTCAAGCAAATTATATTTTAAAATATTAGTAAATTTTATTTTTGATTTAATAGACACGTCAGAGAATGACTTATATTTTAATTTTTTGTTACAATAATATAATTTTTTCCTCGAAAATTTTTAAACATTTAATGAAAATTGCATCGGTAAATTGGAGGTTTGAAATATAATTATTTGCTTTGGCTTTTGACAATTGATTTGACATTGATTACGGAGAGGAGTGGAAGTGCAAGTCTACTTTAAGTGTACTATCAGGTACTCTGTTTTACAAGTAATGACGTTGTAAACTGAATTTATTTATATAATAACAAACCTATAAAGTGAGATCAACTACATTCGTTAAGGAGACGGTTACGCACTAGACTCGGATTTACATTTTACATATCCTTTCTGTCTCGATTTATTTATCGTTTATTGTTTATTCATATCCATTGTATGTTTACTCTTTTACATATCTGTTGCACACACATAATCGCACATCGATTATTTGATTGTTATTCGTAGACTGGTTAACAAACAGTAGCTTCATATAGTCACATTCTGATAAATATCTCTATTCAGCTATCCATCAGGCTCAGATTGACAACATAATATTAAACAAAAAAAACAGCAGTAAGATTAGAGCAAATGAAGAAAGCTTGCAAATATAAAAATGACTCCTATAATGAACTTGCCTCTGTTCAGTGTCGACAAACTTCAATGAGAGCTGTAATAAACAAAAGAAAAGAAAATGATAAATTATGATCCGGTTCTCTAATTCGCTTAAACTACATTATAGATTTGTAATGCAGTCCAGTTATTCCACATTATAAAAAGAACTAACTAAACTTGCTTTAGAATTGATAATAAAATTGTAAATGTCGGTGTTATAACGAAGTCTTAACTACAAAAATCAAACTCCATACAAAAAACTTGAATCTCGACATCTATTTACTGATTTATGCTTAAAAAACAAAGCACAAGACAGCAAGACATTTTAAATCATATCTACACATTTAGTTGACAAACTCGTTATAATATGTCTGAATCATCTATATATATTATAATGCCAGGAGATCGAAAAGTTCCCAGAATCGTTTAACATATTTTTCTTGAATTGTCATTTTTTTGACTTTTTATTTAAAAAAATTCTTGCATTAATTAGCATTTAATTAGTCATTAATACTCCTCTTAAGTATATATTAAATTTACTTTATTTTATTTATATAAAGTTTTTGCATTAATTACCCTTATTAATATATATCAAATTTATTTTGTTTTATTTATATAAAATTTTAGAAAACTTTTTTCAGGTAT
>PHNY01095348.1:2772-27807 GCA_003724115.2 Anethum foeniculum
TTTGACATTTTCATCTTTGGTTTAATATGCACTGCGGCGAGATTTAATCAAAGTATTCAAAGTGTCTGCTTCTGAATTTTCCTGTTCTATACCTAAATAAAAGATAAAGTTCGAACATTTGTCAAGTTATTTGTTCCTTTTACAAGTAATATTTTTCAAGTTCTATTTTTTTGAGATGATTTTAAGCTATTGATAATTTGCATTTTGATTAAATTAAAGATGTATATTTTCAACAAATAACTATATCATTCATGTGTATGCTACAATTGATTCCTTACAAATTACAATTAAAATCACATATCTAATCAGTATCACTAACTAAAATCATATCTCCGAAATAAGGTTCTATTTTATATTTTACGTCTTATCTGTTATAAAAAAAAAGTTAAAAAAGGTGTTTTACATAAATACATAAAAAAATTAAAAAAACCCGCGATGCCTCGATGCGAAACACGGGCTACATACTAGTTTATATAATATTAATATTTCAACTTCACTATAACAAAGATTTGAATCGAAACATGTGTAGGTGAATATTTTATTAATATAAATGAGTTAAGAGCTATACAGTGGCTCTTAAAACAAAGGAGAGAGAATATGCTCTTAAGGTTTTTAAGAACCATTAGGAGCTTGTTGGAGCTCTATTTTTTATCATGCTTTTTATATTTTGAGTTAAGAGTTTGTTTAGAGAGTCTCTTGGAGATGCTCTTAATAAGCCGGATACTACAGGAGAAAAGGCCCCAAATATCACCTTTTCGAACAAAAATGCCCCAAATGACATAATATAAGAAGTTGGCCCCAAATAGCACTCATAAACGCTATTTTGTGTAGCATTTAGGTGATTTTAAATTTTTTTGAATGAAACGCAACTTGAAGTTGCGTTATCCTAGTTTTTTTTTAATTATCAAACTTCACCTCATGTCACGTTTTGAGCCCAGAAACACCGGTTAATGTTACGTTATCAACAATTATTTTTTATTTAATATTTTTTAAAATTTAAGAGTATACCCTAATTTAACAATTTTTAATTTTTTAGGGTTCAATAATCCCCTTTTGGGTTTTAGAAATATTAAAAAATTGAATAAAAGACACAACTACTTAACAATTTTTAACATTTTAGGGTTCACCAATCCTCTTTTGGGTTTTAGAAACGTTTAAAAAGAAATTAATAAAAGGTACAACGATTTAGGGTTTAGGAGGCCCTAAAGCCTAGAGCCTAAACCCTAATTAAAACTAGGGTTTAAGTCCTTTAGGCCCAAAACCCTAGGAACCAAACTCTAATTATTAACGGTTTTTATTATTTTAGTATTCACCAATTCCCGATTTGAATTTTAAAAAATATTAAAATATTAGAATATATGAATAAAATCTGAATAAAACATCCCCTACTTAACATTTTTTAATATTTTAGGGTTCACCAACCCCTTTTGGGTTTTAGAAATATTTAAAAAGAAATTAATAAAAGGTACAACAATTTAGGGTTTAGGATTTAGGGTTTAGGGCCTAAACCCTAATTAAAGCTAGGGTTTAGGGCCTTTAGGCCCGAAACCCTAATAACCAAACTCTAATTATTAACTATTTTTATTATTTTAGTGTTCATCAGTTCCCGATTTGAATTTTAAAAATATTAAAATATTAGAATATATGAATAATATCTGAACAAAACATCCATTAAAGTAGCATTTTAAAGTGCAAAACGGTAACTTAAACTGAAAATTGGGAGGTAACGCAACTTAATGTTGCGATTGGAGCTTTTAAAAAAGTAAAAAAAAAATTGTAACACAACTTTATGGTGCGTTTATGTCTTTAAAAAATATAAAAAAAATTAGTCATAGGCCACCCGAAGTAGCGTTTCGGCGAAATTTTAAACACTACTCGAAATAGCGTTTTGAAGTGCTATTTAGGGCCATATTTTTATTTTGTACCATTTGAGTCATTATCAATCAAAATTGTGCCATTTAGGGCCAACACCCGTGCTACATACCCTTTGCTTAAAAAAATCTCAAAAATAAGAACTCAAAAAAAAAAAAAAACCAAGAACAGGCCCAGAAATACATAGTGAAAATCAAAAAACAAGCCCAATGAAGAAATAAAGCAAGACCTAAAGCCAAGAAACCGGATAAGTCTGACTCACGCTCCCTCCATTGTTTAGCTACACCATCCGTACATGTTTGAAACCAAAAATGTTAATGAATTCATCTTCTTCTTCTTCTTGTAGCAGCAGCTGCTTGTATGGACGCCCTTCTCCATTCCTCCCTCACGCAAATCGATGCAAACTCACTCACTTATGCCCTACCTTACTCACCTCCAAACCTACTCCCTCTCTATTTTCAACCAGGAGAAACAGATTAACTCGGCGTAATTGCTTTAGAATTCGTGCTCTAGATACTTCTGATGTTTTGCAAACTTCGACCGACTCGCCGCAGCGATACTCGGTTAAAATTCCTGTCGGTGATCGTCATGTGAGTTGTTTCGGTTCAATTTCGTAAAATGTGTTCTTTAATTGTCCTAGTTCTACTTAGTGATTTGGTATAATGTATTTCGCATGTGCTTATGTCGTAGAATTGTTCAACTTAGGCTACGTAGTTTCGATAATGATGCTTACTTCATGTAATTCACTTCAATTCAACATTACATTTTATGAATTGGAATTGCTAATGTTATCAATTTGTGTGTGTGTGTGTGTGTATTTAAGTCACTTTAGGAATCTTGTTTACTTGATAATTTGGAGAAATGTACTGTAAATTGCTAATGTGAGCGAATTGTGTATATCATGAATGTGATATGCTTCTGATGTTGTAGATATTGGTGGAGACTGGTCATATGGGAAGGCAGGCTAGTGCTGCTGTCACTGTTACAGACGGAGAAACTGTAAGTTTCCGACTTAAGTTTCATCCCTATTATAAATGTTTCGCACAGTTTTAACCGAATCAGCTTATAATTTATTCAACTTTTCTTAATTCCACCTAATTGTTTATCATCTCCAATGCAAATAAGATTATTTCTCTATTTAAAGACTACATTGGGCCTTTCATAAAGATGTATTAATAAAACTTAATAAAACTTTGTGGTTGTGTTAGCTATCAATACGCACCTGAATCTTCTTAGGAAAGGCACGCTATATTCGAGTATTGCCAAGTCAATATTCATATTAATTTATGAATTATAAGGCTCAGTGAGGGAATTAGGGTCATTAAGAACAGGGAGAGACTCTTTCACTTGCAATACCTTTTTGTTCTGGTTACGAGCTCCATGGTATTAGTAATATATAGGTTGGTAGCAATTGTTCTATCTGTTGGTTTATCAATATGTAAACTATGTTGCTAAGGTCACTTTAATTGCATGCTTATGCCAACATATTTTTTTGTTGCTTGCAGATTGTTTATACTACTGTGTGCATGTCTGATGTACCAAGTGAACCTTCTGACTTCTTTCCTCTTTCTGTGCATTATCAAGAGCGTTTCTCGGCAGCTGGAAAAACTAGGTTTATCTTGTGCTTTCTTCTTTTATTTGATTGATTAGTAATGTAAAAATTGAGGTGATTATTACTATGTTTATCTTTTACTGGACTCCTATGTCAGTGGAGGATTTTTCAAGCGCGAAGGAAGGGCGAAAGATCACGAGGTATTCTTTTATGTCACAGACGAGTATCTTTGTTAGGATAGATATTGTACCATATATATTTCAATAGCTTATGCATGTTCCTAAATGGAATCTTGTTGGAGACAGGTGCTAATATGTAGATTGATTGATAGACCATTGCGTCCAACCATGCTTAAGGGCTTCTACCACGAAACTCAGATACTATCTTGGGTGAGTAATATATACTCTTTTAAAGTGTTTCTTGTTTTAGATGCTGTTTCACTTGTATCTTATTGGATTTGTCATATAATTTAGTATAGAGAAAGTATGTTGTTGTACGTCCAATAGTAGCTGGAAAAATTATGTTGCAGTAAGGTTTTGGTTGTGTGATGCTGCAAGAGATGGGCATGATTGAATACTTGCTTAGCTACTATAAATTTCCGAATAGATTTAAATTGCATTTTGTTTCCACTCTTAGTGTTTGATTGAATGGGGTCTCATTGTCAACCAAGAACAAAACATGCTAAAAATTTCAAGACCGGAACTATTGCATGAAAATGAATCCAACTCCTTAATGTTTAATATGTACAGTTACCTAAAGAAGTTTCAAAAGATTAATTTACTCTAGCTAGACTGCTAGAGTGAAATATATAATGTCAATTAGCTCCACCAGTAATGATATTTAATATACTTTTTCAGTAATGATATTTAATATACTTTTTCTTTAGGGATGGGTTGGTATGCTTTTAGAAAGATAAATTAGTAATATATATTTTAACATAGGATGAAATTTTTAATTGCTCTGTATTTGGTTTTCCGATCCTGCTTAGGTTTTCACTTTTATTAGCGCATTTGCTTTCAGGTGTTCAGCTATGATGGTTTACATTCCCCAGATTCTTTGGCAGTTACAGCAGCCGGGATTGCAGTGTATATCACATTTAGTTTTTTTTTTTAAAAATAAAAATAAATTATAAGTTGGTTAAAAGCATCTTACTTTTCATGTACTTGTTTCTAAACCTTGTTGTTTGAATTTAACAGCGCTCTATCTGAATTGCCAAGTTCAGATGTTGTTGCCGGAGTCCGAATCGGTTTGATTGGAGATAAGTTTATAGTCAATCCAACAACCAAGGAGATGGAACAGTCAAAGCTGGATTTATTGCTTGCGGGCACTGACAGTGCAATACTAATGATAGAGGTCAACTATCAATTTTTCTTTTTTAGTTCTAGCAAATTAGAGGATCGTTTTTTAAATAAATAAGCTCCTAAACTAATGCAATCATTTAAATAAAACTCCATAAACTCGAAATTTTGATAGCTGACCTATATGCATCCTATTATTAAACAGGAACCAGACTACCGGCCGCCATCTGTGTAAATCTAGATTTGCGCTAATTATTCTATTGCCATGGTTTTATATAGTTATTATGCATGGCTTGGAGATGCCGACCTAGATTTGCCATGTATTTCTAAGCATAAGAACCTTATTGAATAAAGTGTCCTTATAATTCTACTTAATATAATCCTCCTATAGACTACCACTAATATGCTGCTACTTCCTATGTAGTCAACGTTATTGACTCTATATTGTGGTGTTTTTTTAACTTTTTCTTGCAGGGTTACTGTGATTTTCTTCCAGAAGAGAAGTTGCTTCAAGCAGTAGAAGTGGGGCAGGTTGTTTATTTGATTGAGTTTGTATTCTGTATTACTTGTCTCTTACTCTTTGTAAAGATCATGTTGCCTTCCTTGTAGCCCGTATGCTACTGTATAAATAATTAAATATTACTCCCTCAGTCCCAAATAAATCAGTTCCCTTTTAAGTATGTGCCTAAGCAAAAGTGAAATCTACCTTTAAACAACTTGAGAATACTTTCTGCAGCTGTTAGTATTAGTGCACCATGCAATAGTTCTTCAATGGCTGCTCTGAAGTCTTAGCCAGTCTAGTTGGTCTACTTTATTATTACTTTTAGCAGTGATGTGACATTTGTAATTGTCTCGTTCTGACACAACTGTTTGCTTGTTTTCCTAATTTGGTGCCCCCTGGACATGGATGACCAAGATGCAATAGTGTACAAACCAGATTTTGAATTCCACTAATTTCATGTAAAAGGATGTAGAGTAATAAGTAATCAGTTATGAGTTTTTGCTCTACTATCTCAGGGAGCAGTAATAATTTTGTAATTATTAAAGTTTTGTAAATTTTATTGCTGGGTGATTTGCATGTAAGATTTGGTCAAAGTTACTTTGTGGCAATAATGACTAGTAATTGTCAAGTGTCAATAGTCAACATTATGTCTGTAGGTAAGATAGGATTATTATATACCTTGTTTTTGTAGCTCATGGTTTTAACAACTTAATACCTATAGATTGCTTCAGAGTGTCTTGTGTTTTACTAAAACTCGTTTCCCTACCAGGAGGCTGTACGAGCTATCTGCAATGAGGTGAAAACATTGGTTAAGAAGTGTGGGAAGCCCAAAATGCTTGATGCAATCAGACTACCCCCTCCAGAGCTATATCAATTTGTCGAAGTACTCTCTTTTTTTCTTCTTATCTACTAGATATTTAAAAATTTGTTTTGCTGTTTTCATTTTGTTGTTGTGGACGGTTCAAGTTACTTACTTGGGCTTGGATGTAGCCAGAATATGCTTCATAATATGGCCTTTAAACATGTTAGTAAATTAGTGTATTCAGACTTGTGGCTAAAGTGATCACTTGTCCCATAAAAAGTATGAGATGAGTCATTTGACTTATCTAGAATAGCGGTAGCTAAATTACTTATTTGACTTATTTTGTACTTAAAATTAAATATATACATGCTTCACTTCATTCTATTATATCTCATCCTTTATTGACTGAGGTGCCAAAATTTAGGTCTTATTTCATATTTATTTTTATGATATTTTACTATTTTTGAAGGTCATGATATTGACAGGACTGTAGTTCTATCTATAATTTTAGGAAATTGCTGGTGATGGGTTGGTCAAAGCACTTCAAATCAAGAAGAAAATACCAAGAAGAAAGGCCCTATCATCTCTGGAAGATAATGTTTTAATTATACTTACAGAGGAGGGTTATGTGAACAAGGATGAAACTTTTGTAGTTCCCGAGCCAGTTCCTGGTGTGTTTGAGGATGAAGATGAGGACGAAGAAGTTGTTGTGGACGGGGAAGTTGATGAAGGAGACGTTCACATTAAACCAGTTTCAAAAAGACCCACTCCTTTGGTATTCTTGGTTCTTCCTTAAATATATTATTTTTAGTATTGCATATTAGCAAGGTTGTTTATAAACCCATTTTAATACGTGAAATATGTTATGTTTAGAAATTTTAATGTGAACTGGTCTTATTTTCTGGATCTACATAATCTGCACTTGGCTGATTGTATTACAGCGGTAGTTGGCATGAGATAGTTCTTCTATATCCTGTGTACCATTTTGTTTTAGATTCTTCTTCTTGTTTGCTGTGTACTTTAGAGATTTGACTTTGTAAACTTCCTGCTTTTAATAACTTTGTGTCGCCTCTGGCATTGTTTTCAAAACATCTTCGTTGCTTAGTTGGTGTCCAGATTTCTCAAGGCTAAAATTTGCACAGTTCTTTCTGATATATAGACATAATTAGGACTGCCCAGACCTTTCCTAATGCTCTGTCCATTGTCACTAGGGGGCTCTCAGCTGTCCGCTTAAATGCATATGCATCGCCTTTATTATGATCAGATTTCCTTGTACCAGCATTTGTAGAAGATGTACTAATATATCTTTTCATTTGCACATGTTAGATACATTGACAAGTTTTATATCTCTTTCTCTTGTAGCTATTCTCTGAGGTAGATGTGAAGTTGGTGTTCAAGGAAGTTACATCGAAATACCTGAGGAAACGTATAGTGGAGGTATGATCTTATTATAGTGATACATAGGGCTATAAACGAACCGAGCTGATCGTTAGGATCGACTCGTTTAACTCGACTCGTTAAACAATCGAGCTCGAGTTCGAACAACAAAATTTGTTCGTTAAGAAACTCGAGTCAAGTTGAGTTCTACAAGTGATCGACTCGAACTCGAATCGTAATCGAATCGAGCTCGACTCGACTCGTTAAACTCGAACTCAACTCGACTCGACTCGTTAAGCATAATATATATGATTTTTTAATTTTTAATGTGTAAAAAATATGGATAATGAAATATAATTCTTTTCATTTTTGATATTTTCCTAATATCATTAAAATAAATAGATCTTAACATCCTTATAGTTAAATTGTCAATAAATTTTTTGAAAAAAATATATAGCGTCAGTTCGGGACCAGACTTATTTGAAGTATTAGTAATTTTTCTAGCTGACTATTAAAATTTCACATCAAATATACTTATACTTTTTATGTTTTAATATTATTGTAACTTCATTAAAATAAGTAGATCATAATATCTGTACGATTGTATCGTCAAGAAATATTTTGTAAAAAAAATAAAATATCAATTCAGGACCAGACATATTTAAAGTAGTAGTTGTTTCACTAGTCGACTGTTAAAATTTCACATTAAATATTTTTTTATTTTGTTATATTTTTGTAATATCATTAAAATAAGTACATCCCAACATCTGTGTTGTTGGATCTTCAAGAAATATTTTCAAAACTTTTTAAATATTAATTGAATTTTTCAAAAAAAATCAAATTTTCGCGAACTACTCGACTCGAACTCGAATCGACTCGAATTGTTCGCGAACAACTCGAACTCGACTCGGTTCTTAATGAACTCGAGCTCGAACAACAAAAATTGTTCGATAAGCTTAAAGATCAAACTCGACTCATTAAGCAAAAACTCAAAACTCGAACTCGATAAGCAAAAACTCGACTCGACTCGGTTCGTTTACAGCCTTAGTGATACATGCTTAAATTGATACATGCTTAAATTGTTTATATCTTAAATTGTTTATGCCTGTTCAGTCCATGACTTTTGGGGTAGTCTGTGGCAAAAGTCTGCAGCCTACAAATAATTTTTCTGTGGTACAACAAGATCTCATCAATAAATTAAAGGCTAATTGTTTTCTTAGGAATTGTGATGCGAAAATCCACAGAACTTCCTTTTTACCCCAGTTTTATGGATTTTTTCCTTCAAGAGTATTTTAGGGTCCTCACTGGTCTGAACTATCAATCACTGAATAGCCTCAGAAAATCCCAAGTCAAACTTTTTATAAACTTTTCTTTATTGAAGATTATATATGAATATAAGAGTTAGATTCGGTAGAGAACCACGTAAAGGGGAGAACCAAAAGGTTATGCATATCTTTTGTGATGTGGTTCTGCAAATTTTGTTCTACAAAATCTTTGGATCTGCAAATTTTTGTTCTGCAGAAGCTTCCCACAGTTTTCTTGGTTCTCATTTGAACCTAACCCTATAAAATAAGCCATATTTTTGCATGTTCACTTTCTTTTGTAAAATTAGAGTTGAACTTGGTTTTGTTTATGTCTAGCAAAACCCTTTACTTTTTGCGACTAATTCCGTGTACGGTGTTGGTTCTAAAAATTGTTCTGCGTATAGGGAGGAAAAAGAAGTGATGGCAGAACTCCAGATGAAATACGTGTAATTAATTCACAATGTGGATTACTTCCCAGAGCGCATGGGAGTGCTCTCTTTACACGGGGAGAAACCCAGGTACATTGCTATTTTGATTTTGGATGTTAACCATTATGCAGTAGCCTGTCTCTTTTCATGATGAAATCAATTCTCAACTGTTCTTATTTAGTATAGAACTTAAATACCTAGCAGATTCAGTATTATAAAGCAAGGCCCATTCTGCATACACTCGGTCTATTGCACTTGGCGATACCACTTGCACTGCATACGCGCATGCTTGTATTTATTAATTTTGTATTAGCTAAAATGTAACATTGGATGATACTATATATATTTAGCTAAGAGACACTATGAACCTTAACTATGACCATACCTGCACCATGAACTTCTAATTTATTTTGTTCGGACACGTTAAGCCTACATGTATGATAGTTGCTTGTTAAAACATGTATGATAGTTGAAAAGTTGAACCCTGCTACGACCCTTCAAATCTTCAAACATGTAGGATCAAACTCTGGACCTCTTCTAGCTTTATCCGCACTTTTGTGATCGATTGGCACTCCTTGTCAATTTAAGAGAAGCCTTTTTTGATTAATTTACTTTTAATAAATATTTAATCTGTGATTTTGACACACTGTTTTCTTTCCTTTTTCCTTTGGGGTTTACAGGCATTAGCGGTGGTCACACTTGGTGATAAACAGATGGCACAAAGAATAGACAATCTTGTGGATCTGGACGATGTGAAGAGATTTTATCTTCAGGTGAATGTTTCGCTGAATTTCTGTTTCTTTAAAATATGCAAAAACTGCTTCCTTTCCTAGCGGGGTTGGGAGGGGGGATTACGATTACCCTTTGCTTTCTTGTCTGACTGCTGTACTGTCCTAGCCAACTATATATCGTTTTCTTCACTTTTTTACTTCGAATACTATCTTGTGTTATTTACGAATAATAATGGAAAGTTTTAAGCCTAACTTTACAAATTACAATTGAAACTCAGACGGAGTTTTGTCTAACAATCTGTGAGTTTAATTGTTCAGTACTGCTTTCCACCGTCATGTGTTGGAGAAGCTGGAAGGATGGGTGCACCAAGCAGAAGAGAAGTTGGTCATGGTATGCTTGCAGAGAGAGCCCTTGAACCTATATTGCCTTCTGAAGAATCATTTCCCTACACTGTACGTGTTGAGAGTACCATAACTGAGAGCAATGGCTCATCAAGGTGAGCAGCTAATGTGTACTGCTAAAGATTAAAGTACATATCTTCGTTGGCCCGAAGTTCTTTTATGTGAAAGAAAAAATATAAAGCTTTTTGAAGTCCTAGAATTTCTCTGCACTAAATAGGTAGAATCATATTTTCTTGTGTGAATTATGTTTTACTTATTGCAACTTAACTTAGTATATATCTGTGGCAGTATGGCATCCGTTTGTGGAGGATGTTTAGCATTACAGGATGCAGGGGTTCCGTTAAAAGGCTCTATTGCTGGTATAGCAATGGGTATGGTCTTGGACACAAAGGAATTTGGGGGTGATGGTACCCCCCTCATCCTTTCAGACATAACCGGATCTGAAGATGCCTCTGGAGATATGGACTTCAAGGTCTCTACTGAAACATAATTTATGTTAATTTTTCAAAGATGTAATTATTGAATATTCTGGTTGAACTAGTGCTGCTCATTGTTGATGTGGAGAAGGGGATTGAGAGAATATAAGTAATACTTCAGTGTTTGTAATGATGCAGGTTGCTGGGAATGAGCACGGTGTAACTGCATTTCAGATGGATATAAAGGTTGTATTTAGTCTGCTATTTTTAAAAGATGTAAAGGCAACTTTCTGTAGTTGGACATTCATACGTATACTTTGTAATCTAAAGTAGCATATGCATGCCTGCGACAGCTATGCTCTTTTCCTTGACCAATGATCACTTGTCACAATCACTCTATCTTCTAATATTGGCTAACGGGAACATGACAGGTAGGAGGAATTACTTTACCAATTATGAAGCAGGCTCTCTTACAAGCAAAAGATGGGAGAAAGCAGATTCTTGGTAAATTTTAACTGAAGATTCAATATTCTTATATACTTGTGTACATTAGCTACTACCATTTTGTACGCGTTAGGATCTTTAAGTACATTCCTTTTCTCTCATTTTTTTCTCTTCTTCAGCTGAGATGTCCAAATGCTCACCTCCTCCTTCAAATAGGCTTTCTGAATACGCCCCACTTATTCATGTTATGAAGGTTGATGTTTCAGGTTCTTTTTAATTTCTGTCTATGGTAATCAGAATAGATATGGCCATAAACATTTTTTGCGGTTGGTTTCTAGGTCAAAGCATCAAAAGTAAATCTAATCATTGGTTCTGGTGGGAAGAAGGTGAAGAGTATAATTGAAGAAACTGGTATCGAAGGCATTGACACACACGATAATGGAATAGTATGCTCAGAGAAAGACCTTATCTACTAACGTGTGTTTGATGCTTCTGTTTACTCTAGTCTTACACCTGTTTCCCTGTTGCAGGTTAAAATAACTGCAAGAGATCAGGCGAGCCTAGAGAAGGCAATAACTATTATTAGTAGTTTGACGATGGTTCCAGCTGTCGGGGAGATTTATAGGTCTTTAACTTTTATATCTAGCAATTAAAATCTCATTACTGGTTTCAAGAAGAGTATTCTATGATATGGCCTTCGTGCATCCATCTTTAGTTTATCACTTCTAAAGAATAAATTCCACGATAAAAAAGTATAGTACCTTTTCAGCATTTCCAGGTTTCTTAGCATTGTAAGTTTTCTTCTGGAGATCAATGAAGTTATAATGAATGTTGCTGACAGTATTTCAACTCTTTGATGTCTTTTTAAACAGAAACTGTGAGATCAAATCCATAGCTCCTTATGGAGCCTTTGTTGAGATAGCACCTGGCAGAGAGGTATGTTTATTACTCCAGTGTCAAAAAGCAAATCTGCATCTTATATTTTTACGAGCTCCAAGTATTATCTCCATATGCAACCACAATGTACATATGAAGTTGGGGAAGGGCAATGGAACCCGCTAATCCACTATTGTTTTTTGAATATCATATACCTTATAGTATATGCATATATGGAGGTCAAATATGGAGGAAGATAGTGGTGACCTCATTTCAAAATCCTACATAAACTTGACAATTGAGAATTGACATGATATTACTAAATTTTGTCTATTTCAATTTTATAATGCAAGCTTAGTACTTGAAGCCTGCTAACGTACCTACGAACTATTATTTTTTTTCTACCAGCACCTTCACAATTCGGTGAAATCAACCTTCTTAGTATTCTTCTCTATTTTGGTTTTTGCTAGCCGTTTACCGTTGCAATACACGTGCAAAGATGTAGAAATTATTACTTTTGTGCTGCATGAAGTTTTTGCATAAAAAAAATAACTGGTAGCATTAGTTGTCTTATTTGTTAATTTACTTGCTCAGCTAACCTACAACTTTGGAAATTACCAAAAAAATAACGACTTTCAGTATGATGAATATAAAATATATGTATTGTTACTGAAAAAGTATTAATATAACGCAGTAAGTAAAAACATTAATATTATGATTATAAAGAATTAGAAATGAATTTGAATTGTGGGCAGCATTTTATGTAAGAAAATTTCTCATCTCTTATTCTACATGTTGGGTCAGCTTTTGATAGATATTGGGATGTTGAGGGCGAAGAGAGATAGAGAGTCATGCAGTCCCGGTGGGACACCATCTGCACGGAGCACTATCGCATCGTATGAAGGGCCGCAAATATTTATATATTTTTCGATTTTTGTGGCCCAAAAAAAATTATACTCAATTGTTTATAAAGAAAATTCTTATATAGGAAAAAGTTCTATGGAATACTCTTTGATGGAGTACTAATCGGAGTACTATATATATTTAAAACAATTAAATTTGAGTGCAAAAAACCAAATGACCTTTAACAGAAGATTAAAGGGAATATTATATTATCATTTTGGTCATTAATTTGGTAAGCTGAGTATAAAAATGAGTGCATATAGATCCTAAAACAATTAAGAGCCCAATTTATATATACAGCACATGACCCCGGTATTGTTAAGACGGACCTGGAGTCATGCTCCTCACATCTCTCGCGTTGTGGCTGGGCACACTTTATAAACAAGCTTCTATTGTTACTGTTTCTGTATTAATCAAAATTACTGTTACACAATTTCTTGCTTTTATCCTGTATAGTGTCGCTCTATAACTTCTTAACATTGAATTTATTCCTCAATCTTGTTACCTAGTTTTATTGAATATCTCAAGTAAGTGTTCAATCAAAATAAACACATATTCATGGTTGAGATTTAGATTTAATGTCGTTGCAGGGACTTTGCCATATTAGCGAGTTGAGTGCAGATTGGCTGGCGAAGGCAGAGGACGTAAGTAAATTAGCTGTCTACTTTTTCAATCTACTGTGGATATCTTGCTAAATTTATCTTTCTTCGTTCTATTGATACAGGCTTTCAAAGTGGGAGACCTTGTTGATGTTAAACTCATTGAGGTCAGAAACTTGTTATCATTTAGAAAACATTATTTATTATTGATGCATGTATATAAGATCCTCCTCCGCCTTCCATCTCCCTACTTCCTCTTTTTATGAAAAAATCTGCAACCTCGAATTCGAACTCGTAATTCTGATCCGCTCATAAAATTTATTATGCTATGAACATTTCTGAATACTCAAAAGTTTTCCTCCATTATACTCTCATAAACAACTAGCATGTATTCCAGGTAAATGAAAAAGGACAACTTCGTCTAAGCCGGAAGGCACTTCTTCCTGATCCAGATCCAGAGAAATCTGAAAAAAATAGTACAAGCAGCTTTAACAAGGATGGTTCCATGTCACCAAAAACTCCTGATAAAGTTAAATTCAAGAAAGCATCAAGTACCGGTAGTCTGGCAGACGTAAACACCGAACTTTCTAAGGAAAAGGGTGCTTATGTTAGGTCCATAAGCTCAATCAAAAGCAGTGATGTCAAAAAGTTAAGCGGCATTTCCAAGGCACCTTATACTAAGAAAGGCAAGATAGAGGATAGTGGCAGTGGAGCAGGTATTGGCATTTCTAGCAAAAGTGCAAGCCCATTTATTAATGCTGAGAGTAAAGTGGGCTAGCAGATCCCCGTTTCACTGGATTCAGATCAAACGGTGAGCAGCCTGAAAGGTGGTTGATAATCACTAAGTACTGCATGATGAAATGGAACAAGGTTCGTTTTTACCACTGATGTGACTAATGTTAAATTATTTAACATAATTCTGTCAACATGGTTTTTCTTGGGATTAAAATTAGGGAATTGCGATATGTTAACCCAGGAATATGTCATAGGATCAATCAGGAATATGTCATAAGACTGATACAAGCAATAACAGTTGTATACATTTTCCAACAAGCAAGATATGCATGGATCAATTTCACATTGTTGGTTGAAGTCCTGTTGATGCATTGATTTTCCTGTGATAGAATTACTTTGATTTGCCTATAGAAAGAAGCCTAAGCTTTTCCTTCTTTTCTTATTAGCAACTCAAGTAAGCCATTATTTTATTTTTGGGACTCAGTTCAGCCCGATTACAAACTAGTTGTCTACTCATATATACTTGGCGGCATGAAGTTTACTTTTCCATCTAATGTATATAATTTCTGTGTGAATAAATGGCTTATCGTCTTCTTTTTCTTATCTTTCTCCTATCCTGTTTATTTGACTTAATTACCTAATATGCCCATCATCTTCTGCAGGACATTTTATATGGGGATGGTGTCGTGGTACTACTGTTTATATTTAACGATAAATCAGACAACCTAACATGACATAGCACTATCGTGATGACTTCTGTTTAAGGCTAGAAGCTCAACATTGTAGCCCATACCTTGATGAAGTTCCATTTTTGAGATGCACCCCATAATACCTGAAAGTTTTGTTTTACATAGCTTCTTGTGTTCCAGTCACAGAGACTAGAGCTGCTCAAAATTCCCCGAAAATTTATTTGTTCCAATGTGAGCTGTAACATTATTTTAGTTAATTGTTCTGCCTTTGTTGTAAAGTTGCAGCAATACAAGGCTTTGGAAGTATAATGTATAAAACAAAATTTTCAGTCACAAAAGATCATTCTCAGTTTGTTAGGAAACCAAGATTATTTCTTTGTTTTGTTTACTTGAATATTGTTTTCTTATCATAAAAGTTTAAAGATTTTTTATTTTTTATTTTTGGTAAAACAGTTTGCGTCAAATAAATAAAACCCAAAATGATAATAATGCTATGAAACTTTTATCTAAACGAACATAGCATTATACTATACACTAATTCTTAACATGGTAATGCATAGCAGATTTTTAAAAAACGTTGTAAAATGGGAATGAATACTTTTTCCTTTATACATAATAAGAGAGGAAGGATAATTTTTTTTATTTTTTTTTGAATGGAAGAGAAAGCATATGTTTTTAACAAGAGCAAAGAAGATAGGTATATCATGGCTTCTTGTTCATTTTCCCTCGCATTTTACTACAAACCTTAAAATCCAACAGTAGATAAATAACCTATACATATAATAAATAATATGTACATACATTTTTAGTTCTCTTTCTCTGGTGCACTGCAATGGGGACCCTTCCGGGCTGTAGTTTGGGCGCTTCAAACATAACTTTGTGCAGCAGACAAAAGGGCATTGGTATTTTTAAAGAACGAGTTCGAATCATGGGAACTACAAATTACTTGTCCAATACTTGTTTCCTGTGTAAACACAAGATATTTGATACATATAAGTTCTTTCCTCGAAGGGGTGTTCTTGTTTTTGACAGATTCAAGTTTTTCAGTGCTAGTAGTAGTAATGATAGTGGAAATGATGGCGAGAAAGATGAAAATTTAAGTGAAGATTCCAACCTTGTGACCGAAGACATGGAAAACGAAAGTAAAGAAGAGAAATCATCTGTATCTATATCTTCAGGGGTGAGTGACTGTTCTCTGTTACTCTATTTCTTGTCTCTGTTTTTGTCTATTGGTTTGAAGCTATGTTTTGAGTAACTATTTAGAATTTAGTTGTTTAAGTAAGATTTTGATCCGATAGAGCTATTAAATATATTTTTGATTGATTGGATAATAATTGAGCTGATTTTAGCTCCTGTTGTTCAATGAGTTATTGATTTGAGCTCGAGTGTCAAATTATTGTAACATACTCAAATGCGATTAGACAGTGATTGAGGTGAGCCGGGTCTGAGCCTGATAGTTTTCAGCTCAGCTCGAGTGAACAGCTGGCTTTGATTAGTCAATCCCTCATTTTTCTTATTAATTTATTTGGCTTTATAGAAAGTTTTATATCCAGAAAGCTGCATATTTAAGATTTTTTGGTATGAAACTGACTTAGAAATTTGATTCTTAAAGATATACAGGTTCTTGCTGTTTACAGAAACTATGCTGACGTTTTACCATTTTAATATTTGCAGAAGAATAAGTTTATCTGTTTCAGCCATCCAACTGTAAACGTGCATATTACAAAATGAGCACATTGTTTGTTTAAAAGATTTTAGACATTTTAGTACAAAACTGGAAATTAAAAATCAGGAAAAGACATTCGAAAAAATTATTAGACAGGACCGTATATGGTAGCTTCTGAGGTCAAATATCTATAAAAACCCTTATCGGTTAGTTCTATCTATAGTTGCAAATGTATCTCATGCCTTGATACCCTAGAATAACATTTGATAGATCTATGCTAATGCCAATTCTTAAGTAGCATCATTATTCTAGCTGAGCTATGTATTTGATCATGAAATATTGCTAGTATGAAACTGATGCAATTATGTTTTCCATCTCAGCCACCCACTATTTTTGGGCCATCCTACAACAATTTGGAACTTGAGTCATTTAAACTGATAGAACTCCTCGGACCAGAAAAGGTTGATCCTACTGATGTAAAGCTTATCAAGACCAAGCTATTTGGATATTCAACCTTTTGGGTCACCAGAGAAGAGCCATTTGGAGACCTTGGAGAAGGTGTCCTTTTCCTCGGCAATCTAAGAGGCAATAGGGAAGAAGTTTTTGCACAACTCCAGGGTCGACTTGCAGAAATTATGGGTGATAAGTATTACCTATTTATGGTGGAGGAACCAAATTCAGAAGGACCGGATCCACGTGGCGGACCTCGAATTAGCTTTGGTATGTTGCGGAAAGATGTTTCAGAACCGGAGCCCACAACACTATGGCAGTATATCATTGCAATGCTGTCATTTCTTCTAACAGTTGGTACTTCTTTGGAGCTGGGAATTGCATCTCAAGTATGCCGGTAGCCCGCGTATTGTCTGTTTGATCCAGTTTCTCCCACTTCTGTGTGTGTGCATGCACGCACAAGTCTGTAGTAGTTTTAATGACATGTTAGCTCACTTTGTTACTCGAAGCATGTATGCTACAATATTTTCATGCAGATTGATCGGCTTCCTCCGGAGGTAGTCAAGTACTTCACAGATCCTGATGCCATTGAACCACCAGATATGCAGCTTCTATACCCATTCGTGGATTCTGCTTTACCCCTAGCATATGGACTGTTGGGAATTCAGATATTTCATGTAAGGAATACTCTTTCCAATTGCTTCTTGCATATAAAGTGTCCTTCTGTTTTCTGAAGACATTTGTGCAAACCCTGCAGTCCTTTGACTAGTGTAATATTTCTATATTTGTTTACTACCTAGATGGATCTAATGATTTCAAAGCTCATGAATGGCTTTATATGTCATTAAAATGTCCCATCTCTAATCTTTATTCCACAAGAAACTGGAAGGAGAAATGTAATTTAACCAGTATAGATACATTATTAATATTTACCGCCTCAAATCTCCCCAGGGTTGGAGGAATAGTGCACGTCACAATATTGCCCAGAAAAGGAAATAGCTTTCCTGCATCTCTTAATATGGTGTATTCATTCCACTGCTTCCACTCTTCGGCAGTCAATACAGAATAATGTGCGCAACCAGACATTAAGAAAAAATTACTGTTTTCAGGTGGCTAGCAAATAATAGTTAAAAAAAATAGAAAATACCACAAATTTTGGAGACATGTGGGCTAAAATAACCAGTCTGGAAGGGCTTTAAATAGCACGCGCATAACACGTATGCAGCAGGTGGTAAAAGACAGCACCCAAACAGCTGTTAGAATGCACTAACTAAATGGAATCTTGGGGAAGATGAAGATTTTTGACGAATGAAGACAACTTATTGCCATTAGTATTTGAGTTTCTATTATTGTTACAAAAATAAGTTGAGTATTGTTGACAAAAGCTACTTGAACTTGTGTGCGTGGACAATATTATTATTTTTGAATTGAGTTAATGTTAATTATTTAATTAATTTATTTTATTTCATGTGCTTTCTGGTGAAGTGCTACTTTGCTTCAGACAAATGCTTAAGCTCTAGGAAGCCCTTGCTCTTTGTTGTGCTTTTTCGCATTTGACAACTATGCCCCACACAATACGCGAGGTCCCAATTAATCTTTAGAAGTCTGGCATGCCTCTAATGACCATTAGCTATTCCTGGCTTTGAACAAGTCCTACATGAGGGTTGTGTGTGGTATTTTGAGCTTCGTGTTTTAAATTGTGGTATTTTGGATAAAACTACCTCAGATTGTGGTAGCGTGGGCCTTCGCCCATATAGTTATTGTATATATGACTTCTCTTTGAAGTTGCGAGATCATTAATATACTTTGGCTTTATGACAGTAGTGGTTCAAAGATGTCGACGTAGCTGGATACCATATTTTAAAAAATTCGTCGGATGTAAAAGCTGCACTGAGCAACTGATCGAATGAACATTCGGTTCTTGTCTTGTTCTAGTAGTTTATCCTGATTAAAACATGTCAAATGTGCCTGTTTGGTTCATTTAAAATACTAGTATATGCTAAATGCCTAGGTATATAGATCGTGGATATTTTCATCACATATTCCAGTAATTAATCTCTCTCGTTTGAATATGATTTTTTACCAGCAATGTTTCAGGATGAATTCAAGTTGCCTGTCTTTTTAGTGACATCTGTTTCTACAGAATATCATATTTTTTATTTCAATCATAATAATATTTATGTTTTTGTATGTACATATAAGGAGTTGATTTTCTGCAGGAAGTTGGGCAATTTCTTGCAGCATTTCCAAAAAATGTGCAGCTGCGCATTCCTTACTTTATTCCTAATTTTACTCTCAGTAGCTTTGGTGCAATAACTCAGGTGAGCATTTTATATTATTGTTCTACAAAACCTTCACCCTTCTTTCCTAAGCATGTTAATTAATTTAATATTTAATGGACAAGAAGAAATACTTTGGTTTGACTAATGGAAATACTTGATTTAAGAAATTTCGAATATCTACTGGAAATTACTATTTTAAAATTTAATTTACATCCTGAACATCGTGTGAAGAAAAACCCCTTGCTGCATTGCATACGAATTCTTAAGAATGATCGTTGTGGGATTCCTCACTCCTCAACATGATAGGCAGATAAATGGAATTATAATATAACCTTCTTAGCGGCACAATGGTTTGAATGAGACAGGAAAAATTACCATGAGCACCTCTTTCATATCTTCTTTGGATCAGATTGCATTGATGCACTTCGTAAGTAAATAGTTTCCATCTGTCACCACTCACCAGCAGTAGCCTTTCTATGTTTGTTTTTCATGATCTGTGCAGTTTCAATCTGTTCTTCCCGATCGAAAGACACAGGTAGACATTTTCTCTAGCAGGCCCAGTTGCTGGTGCCATTCTGTCTTTTTTGATGTTCGCTGTTGGACTGCTGCTTTCATCAGATCCAGATGCTGCACGAGATATGGTTCAAGTTCCCAGCATGATGTTCCAAGGGTCATTGCTTCTTGGTCTTATTAGCAGAGCCAGTCTTGGTTATGAGTATGTTTCTTCTTTTTCACTTTAGTTGTTTAACTGGTTAATTGTTTGCATGGAAAATTGAATTTTCATGTTCATTATACTCTTTTGGCTGGCACACCTTGCTTAATGCAGGACCTTTTATGTTCCTTCTTCCAAAATATATAGATAAGATAGTAGGCCAAAGAGTTTGACAAATATAAGACAAAATTCTGTTCCGCAGCCCATGTTAATTGAAGTTCTGTCAAAAATCCTGGAAACAATATTTAACAGACTTTGCTAAACAAATTTGCAGAGTAATGCACGCAGCTACAGTTCCTATCCACTTTCTTGTGATCGCAGGCTGGTAATATTCCTTTGCTCTCGGTGCATCTGCAACATCTGACATTGCCCAACTATTGAGAATGACAGTGCATAATATTAATGAGTAATAGTTCACTTGAATTTATATGTCCAGATATCCTGCGATTTGAAAAGTGGAAATATGGTTGAATTTGAGCAGTATGCCCATTAACTAAATTATGAATTTGGAAATGAGTGGTTATTGTATGGATTGGTCTAAAAGTGTGCAAGAGTGTTAAGGACCACAAACTTATCGAGTAGGTAAAGAAAAGAGTAGTTTGAATAATAAAAAATGAAAAATTGTCATTAAAAGGAAATTTTAAATGATTGGACATCCAAAGAAAAATGTTGCAAATGAAATGGGACGCGGAGGTGGTAATATGTTTTCTTTGATGCCAAATGTTTACATATAAGTTAATATGTTCCTAATATTCAAGTCCTCTTCACAGGTGTGGTTTAACTACCTCAGCTCTCAATATGCTTCCAGTTGGATGTCGGAAGGGCTGTGCAGGTATCAATCTCATTAAGTTTCCTGCAGCATATTAGACTGCATCCTTGTTTCTGTTTGGGCCATTTAATGAAATTTTTGATTTTTTATCACCTATCTTAAATTTTTGAATGAATGAGAAACAACACCCAATGCCCACTCCGTAATACTTGATACCATGTTCTGAGGTCATTCACTAAATTTATCTGAAACTCCTCGACAATCCTGACACTTATGTCTTAGTTACATTTATTAATAATTGAGAAACATAACATAGTTCAAATTTTGGATAGCCGAATTTTTTAAAATTCAAATCATAAGTTTACTGTGAGTAACATTGCAGCCATATTTATGTTTGACAGGGAGAGTTCGGTAAAAATTCACTGCTCGGATTTGGCTTAATGACTTGTTGTTTGCTTGGGTTGGGAGTGGTATGTCTTCTCTTTATCTATTTCGTTTGTTCTGGATACTAGCATGGGCTATATTTAAATTCATCCCATGTAGTATGTAATGTTTTTATATGGAAGACATTGTTTATGTGTCGTATTTACTGAATCAAAATCTTAAAGACCGGTAAGCGGAACTTTTAGCACACAAGTGAAATTAAAGACTGATTGGGATGTAGAACTTTTTTAAAAAAAATATCTACTTTTCAAAAATTCAAAAGAAAAAAAAAAAATTCTTGACGTAATGCGATAAACGTGCACCATCTTGGATGATTACCTTCTTACCTGTTTAAATTGGCCAATCAGTTGGCTCTTTCTTTTAGAACTGTATGTAGTTATATGCACATCCTTGATACCAGCTCAAGTGATTTGAGAAAGATAATTTTGGAACATGTTAGCTGGTTTATTTTAATTAACATTTCATCTTCTCCTTTCAGCTCGGTGGACCTTTGTCACTTCCTTGGGGATTGTATGTGCTTCTTTGTCAGGTAGAACGAATTATGTTGATACTCAAAATCATATTCAAATATAATCTTGTGGTACAAAGCCACAAACAGTTATAAATCAGTTTGTATAGTGATAAAATTATGTGCACAGAGGACACCAGAGAAGCCTTGTCTAAATGATGTTTCGGAGGTTGGAACTTGGAGACAAACGGTGCTGGCAATTGTCATTTCCCTTGTTGCACTAACACTACTTCCTTTAGGGGATGAGCTGGCTGAGGAGCTTGGTATAGGTTTAGTAACCACTTTTTGAAAGTTCTTACACAGATAAAACCAGCTCTGGCTTCCACTTCAAGATAATGTTACATATATAGGGATGGGACAAGTATGTAGCTTCATGTGCTTTGCTACACTTTACTATATGGTGACAAGAAGCTGTATGTACATATACATTACTGGGCTGATAAAATTTTGCCCGAAAATACTCTAGATTAGTTTAGATCTTGTTCATTTCTTTTGTTGTTGTCCAGTTGGATTTCTACGACATATATTGGGATATACAGCGTAGCGTGGTTATATGTTTTGTCCGAATACATCACATAGTCTTTGTTCATATAGTGGTTTCATACTCCGTAATTTGTCTTCCAATTGCCTAGCCATCTTTGTTTAGAATTTGAAGAATTAAATGTTCATGCTAGCAACATGATTTCGCATAAGCAACACCAGAAGGAGATCCTCCTGGTAGTGTACTCGAAATGAAAGGGCACATTTGGAGTAGAAAATTAAGTGAAAAGGAGAAGGCAGCCCGGTAAAGAAATGGATGTGCCTAAGCTGAGTCACATTCATCAGCTCGCACAGACGTGAGTGCAAAAAGTCGTTTTTATCAAGAATTATAAGTTACAATTCGATATCATTTACACATAAATTTTTGCAGTACTGACTGCTGAGGGTGAAATCTTAGTTGAGTATGAAACATAGTTTAATCCATAAATCAAAATATCGAGAATTACAAGTTGTAATGTGGTACCATTTACCCACTCGAGTTCAGACACTTACAAATACTTGTAGCAGCAAGTCCAATAATCAGTAGGATACTTTGATCCTACTTTGATCTATTTCGAAGAATTAAGAGTTTAAGTTCTGATTTTTACACTTTCCGATTCAGATAAGCATATTTGTAATGAGTGTGAAATGTTTTGATTCATTATTTACAACCAATTTTCTACCCATTGCCCAAGTGCATATTAGAATCGCTGAAATTTTTAAACTTAACTTGTTTTGATCGGTTGTTTTTCTTAAGTACCGGTAGATCCCCTACATGCACAAAAACTACACAAATCAAAATGATTCAAATTTATTTCCGCGCTTGTTGTGTGCCCTTAGCACCTAGTAGTAAAACGTTATTTAGAAAAAGGAATTGAATAGACCCTTAATTTATTCACCATTGAATTATAGGTGTTTTATGTTTTAGAATTGTGAACTAACAATTTCAATATTAGAGTAATTTAATTACTTATTTTTTTAATTCAAGTCATTACGTCAAAAATATTCAAACTTATATATCAAAACCAATTCAGATTTTGAAAAATTTTAACATATCGATAATAGTCGATGAATTTTTAAATATTATTCTTAACTCTAGTTTTACGTAGAATTTTACAAATTTGTTATGAAATTTAGGAGAATCCTTCGCGATTTTATATAATTTGACTCGATTACAAACAATATACAAAATGCTACAAAATCGGTTAAAATCCATCATTTATAGAATTAAAAAAAATCATGATTTTTATAATTATAACAAGATTTTTAAGAATTGTTTTAAATCTTGATCGAAGACCACTAGATTTTAAAATCATGAATATATCAAAATTTCAAAGGACTTTTTAAATTTTATATTGAATACATTCATATTTTAAAAATTATGTAAATGTAAATTGAATACATCTATACTATCAAAATTCAAAAAAAATATCATCGAAATTATGATTGAGTACTCACTAAAATTTTATAAATTTAATTTATTTTTTCCATTTAAATATTATGTTTATTCAATATTAATCACCCTTATATATAGTATATGGGTGGCGCTCCAGTGAGAACTTTTTAAACTTAAAATTGTGAGAACTAGTGATTTCTGTAGTTGAAACTGGTGATTTTTTGAAAAGTTGAAATTTTGAATTTGGTAAATTGGTGATTTTGTGCAAACCAAAAATTTTAAATTTTCTAAAATCACCAATTTTAACTACGAAATTCACCAGTTCTTACTGTTCTCATTTTAAGAAGTTCTCATTTGAGCAAAAGCCGTATAGGGTAGAGTTCCAAAGAGAACCTCTCTATCAAGAGAACTAAGAGAACCCATCATCTGCCTTTGATTAATTATGATTAATTAATATATAAATTAATTGAAACAGAGTGGCAAATTGGTGATTAAAGTAAAGATTCATGGGCAAAGATTTTACACTTTCAATGAAAACAACTAGTCAAATTCTTTAAAATTTTGAAACGACGGCAATCGCCCATTGATTGACATCAATCATGCTTATGGTAAACATGGAAGTAAATCACAATTAAAATTTCCTTGTAAACACCATCACACAATTAGCTGTAAAACATAATTTTATTTTAATCATCACATACAACTACACTCCACCTACGTAATAAAACAAAAACAGATCAACCAACAATGGAGAAAAATAACACTACCCACCAGGTACTTGTTCTAATATTCATCATTTTACGTATAACTATGATTCAGAAAAGTTCTCAATTTTGTTTTAATCGGTGTTTGTATAAATATTATTGAATATATTACAAGATTCTTGTATGTGTTCTTATAATATATTAACATGTTCTTGTTTTCTTGTGTGTATTAAGATCTATAAGAAGTTTTTGAACACTCCATACTATAATTTATACCGGAACTTAATATAAATTTGTTCCACCGAAGGAAACAACAAGAGATGTATTCACGGTTGTGTTTTTACATCCGAATTTCTCGACACGCATATCTTGTGCTATGAAAGAAACAATAAGGGATTTGTTGTCTCATATATCAAAATGAGGATAAAACTGTTATGCATATACATGGGGTCCTGGTATATAATATATTGCAAAACATGAGGTTCCGCTACTGAAGAACGTTGGAGTTCCGCTGCAAAACGTTGGAGTTCCGCTACTGAAAAAAATGTATCATAATTGATAGCCATTAGATTAGAAATCAGATCAAACGGTTACAAAGGTGGTCTCCCAGTTCTCTCATGACCAAAAGTTCTCCTCAGATCACTCCCCTATATAT
>PHNY01095391.1:2303-13431 GCA_003724115.2 Anethum foeniculum
ATATAATCCTAAGATTCAATTTAAAAGACAATTCTCAGTAAAGGAAATTTATTTGTTACTACTAAATGAAACAAAAGTGAAGAGTCTATATTCCAATCTCACACCTCTGTCACAATCAATTCCTCATGCTCCGCTATTCTCCCTGTATATCCTCTTCCAGTTGCCTCCTTTTCTTTATATCTCCACCATAATTCCCAATAAATCGGATAAATCTGGTACATCATTTCCCCCCAAAAGTTATCCAATTCCGATTTTATCTCCTTTCCCCAAATCTCGTACCAGCTGGTGAACTTGAATATTCTGCAACTTCACAGATCATATTGGGCTTGACAAAAGGCCTGCACTTTTGGGCTTGCAACTTGGCGTGAGTCCTTTAAATGCTATAATCCTCTTTCCTGGCAACAAAAGTAGAAGTTAGTAGTAACTGATGTCCTGTGCCAGAAATTACCTAAAATGCCCTTTAAAATACCAAAAGCTCAATATTATTCCAAGCGTTTAATATTTTAAATAATGTATATTTATGACCCTATCAGCAGGCAATTTTTTTTGTGCTGTATGGCAAGAGTTTATGTTTTATTATCAGTAACACTACCAAAATTACTTCTTATTGATTGCTTATGTATGATAAAACACAATGAAGCAGAGAAAGATCCCTCACTACTTTTCTTCACCTCTTTCTGTAATAATTCGTAGTTGAGCCTAACAAGAAGAATTATTTATTTTCGTGAAGGTGGTGCAGAGTTTTTGGTATTGTCGTGGAACTTTGGGCACAAGATATGGTCCTCGAAAGCAAAACAGCTTCTCCTCGTTGGAGACAGAATTCAATTACTTCAACACCATTTAAGAAGCAACAGGCAAGATTGGATGAGTTAGGCAGCTTCTCAACACTTGTCCACCGACACCGATTCCTTCTAACAGCTTTTGCCCTCCTGACTTTCCTCTGCACCATATATCTCTACCTTGCTGTCACCTTTGGGGCCAACGACTCATGCTCGGGTTTTTCAGGGACCCAAAAGTCGATGTGTCATATACAACAAGCTAAAGATTTTGTTTACAAAGGAAAACGGAAAAATCTCTCATAGCAGATGTCTGTACTTCCTGGTAATTTGTTGTTGGCTATTTCCGTTATAGAGAAACTTGAAATATAGGTCTTGGTCATGTATAGGAGAGATGTAGCTATGAATTGTTATAAAATACATGTGACCACCTCAAAACAATAACAGTTTCAGTAATTGAGAAGGTAGGGTTATATATGATAAACCAAAGTGTATTTGTTCCAAATGATTATTAAAATGATGAAACATGTAGCTGACTGAAATCTGGTTTTATAGCAGTGGCTTGGACTTTGTCCATCCTGTGTTGTTGATCTGTTTTTCACCTGTTAAAAGCTAGGTTATTTTGATTGTTATCACTAACTTGGTATCTTTTTGAACCAACATAATATTATTATTAATTTTGGGAATTTTATTTGATTAAATTTAATATCATAATTCACATGTACAAAATATACACTTTATTTTTATCCTTGTCTTCTTTAAAACTTATAAATAGTACAAAATATACAAGGATATAATTGAAAATACGGAATGGGCAAAGTCTCTGAATTAACGCCCAAATGTGTAGTATATCTTAGAGCTGACGATTTGTTCATGTCGTGTACTTTCGTGTTTCGTGTCATGAATGTCAAACCCAAACCCGACCCGTTAATGATTCGTTTCATTTCGTTTCGTGTTCGTGTACCTTCATTTCGTGTACGTTTCATGTTGTGTTTCGTGTAATTTTAGATTAAAAATAGAAATAAAAATAAAAAAATAAAATATTTAAATATTAAGTTTTCACTGGTCAAGTCTTAATCATAAATAATTAAGTGTGGTTAAATGTTGTAAAATTTAAATTTGAAACTAATTTTGTATCTATCTTTTCTAAAAATTATATATAATATTATTTTAAAGTATATATTTATATAATTTTAATAAATTTATTTAAATATTTATTTATTTCGTATACTTTCGTTTCGTGTCGGGTACCCAATGGTAAATCCAAAATCGACATTAAATTTGTCCGTGTAATTTCGTGTTCACGTATTTTCGTGTTCTTATACCGAAAAAGCCAACTCAAATCTGTAATTTTCGTATCGTGTACTAAATTGCCGGCTGTATGTAACTGGTGAATGAAGGAGCGGTGGGCTTGTACACACACTGACAGATCTGGGCCTCACATTCGACTAGACTTCGGAGTTTGAGCTGGGCCTGGGCCACCAACTTCACTAGATTTTTGTGTCTGGTGTGAACTGTCGAACAATTGCGGCAGCAGAATGAAAAGAAGCCAGTCAAAAATATACAGCGCGTGATATAACGCCACCGGCGCAGCATTATAGCACGCGTGAGTTATCCACAAAGTATCTAAAATGGACAAAATTGCAATCATGGCAAACACTATCCACTTGAGGCCGTCTATGTCCTACGTGTCACTAGGGCCTTTAGATTCCGCCACGTGTATGTAGAAAACATCCCAGCCGTTGACGAAAAGTAGGCGTAAAAACAAAGAAACTTCTGGACGACGGGCCTACATGACAGTCTTTATCCACAAACTGCAAACGTGGAACACATGGAGTTTAGTTGGACACGACATTTCCCTTGTTTGACTACTCCATTTCCAGATCGGATCACCCTGTAGTTAAAGTTAAAGATATTTTTTTTAATTAAACCGTAATGAGTTGAACCTTAACTTTTCCTAAAAATATTCGGATACCGGTAAATTTGATATTTTTTATTTTTCACAAAATAAATGATATTAAACTTCTTATATAAAATATGAGTATAATTAATTGTATATGTAGTGTAGAAACTCGATAAATAAATGTTTGATAAATGAATAACTTGTCAAATTAGTAATTTTTTTGATCCGATTTGGACAAATGACTTTTATGAATAATCTCGCTAAATACATTAATAAATAATTTTTACTTAAATCTTTGTAGGTCTTTATAACTATAGATGAATAATTAATATATTTTAAATAATATATAATTTATTTAAGTAATATATGGATATACTTGATCCAATAAAAAATTTTCATACACATTTATAAGTCATACTTTTCAAAAAAATACTTCTAAACTTGATTGTATTTTTCCTCCACAAAATACATCCCATCCTTCATAGCAGTCGAATACATAGTTTTGCATTGATAATTATTCTAGAATTAAGAAAAATTAATATTGTTAAATATTACATAAAAAATATAATCATGATAAATTTTAGATATATTTGAACATAAAATGTATAAAAAGTTCTTATCAAACAAAATGTATATAATAATATAATTACAAAAATTATAAAAATATATATAAATGAAATATTCATTTATTGATAAATAATTTTCTTAAAATAACATATATTTCTGATCATAAGCCTATTTATTTATAGAGATTTTACTCTAACAATCTTATTAATATTTTAACGTAAGGGTATTGTTTTTGACAACACTAATTAAACATGTGCTAAAATTCTTATAGCTCTGTTTTGATGTCCTAAAGGAGCTAAACTAAGACATTGCAAACACCGAAACACATGGTAATGATAATTTTAACATGTATAAAAAGTTACAATATAAAAAATTGAATATAACACAATATTGAAAAACTAGAAAAGATGAGACATTTTGGAGGAAAATTTCAAAAGTTAATTTTACTGAATATGTCGTAAATTCCACTATGTCATAATTGTCATTTATAATCAATAATTTGTGGATAATCAAGTTCTCTGGAAATTGATGAACTTTGGTGACCGTTTAAACAAGTACATAAATTGGTTCATTATTTGCCTCAATACTGAAATTCAATTTGAACTGATCTTGAATTTATTTAAAAGTATGTAAAAATAATTAATTATGCAAGTAAATTTAGTATGAAATGAAAGTTATAACAGATCACGGTTGACTTTTAAGATAAAATTCAAATGATATATACCTCTTGATTAAGTATAAAAAATTAATGTAAATAATATAATCTTAGGTAAATTATCTAAAGTAACTCCGATGTCTTAACAGAATTAATGATATAAATATAAAATTAATTTTATAAATATATAAATCTAGCTAAAACAAAAATTGGCCAACATATTATAATTTTCACGTAAGAAAGGCTTTTTATGAATATAAATATAATTTTTCAAAAAATTATGATCAAATATAACATTATAACGCATAATTTCATTATTACAAAAAATATATAAAATTCTAGGTTGTATTTTTTTAAATTTAATTTTTAATTTTAGGTAACATTATATGTTAGATTCGAAATGTTAATAATTGCTAAATATTATAATTATAATCTTAACAAATATTTTTTTAACAGAAAAACAATGTATTAGAATGCGTTCATTATTATTCTTTGAGTAAATTGCACGTTGGTGGCCTGTAAATTAATTTTTTTGCACTTTATTGGTCGATATTGCAAATCTTACATTATAATGGCTGGAGTTTAAATTTTTAAACAGTTAATTGACTTCCGTTAATTTAACCCTAATGGAGTTAATTGTCCAAGGGTATTACTGTCAAATTCAATACAACTAACACAATGAAAAGCCCTTCACCGGTTCTCTCTCAATCTGCTCCTTTCTCTCTTCATAAAATTCCAAAAATAAAAACCTACTTTAATTGATTAAAGTACAATTTTTCTCATTATCCCAATTCTTATAATACATGTATGTATGTGTTTGGATGTGTTACGTGTGTGTCTGATTCAGTTTGTAAAAGAAAAAGGAAAGATTGATTGTTGATCGTGGAAAAGAGGTTGATTGTATTCTGGAAATCGAACTAGTTATGGTGTGATGTAGAGATTTAATGAATGGGTGTACGTATATGTGGCGTTTATATGTGAATGTGCTTGTGTAATAGTAATCGGAGATGGGGTTAGAAAGAAGAATCGAGTGTTTTTTGGATGTCGTTGTCACTTTGGGATTTTCGGAGGCAATATATGAAAAGGCAGAGACTGCATTCTGGAAACAAATATTATGTGTCACAAGTTTCACAATATTAAAAGATGGAGAGGTTGGAACTAAAGTGGGTGCACATATTTTGAATCTCATCTATTGTTCTGAATCAATAGTGGAGGAATCAGATTTATCAGCCCTGGTATAGTGGCCGAAGGAATACGTTGACCATGAGTTGGACAACCAGGGGCATAGGCAGCCAAAAAGAGAAATTCAATGAGGCGGATTGTTTGGCAGTTGGACTCTCGATTGAAACTTTGTATGAAAATTCCTATGGTAGATGATGAAATAGGTTGTGTTACAAGGGTAATATTCGAAATCTAAAGGGGAGATAGAGACGATGGTTTGAAATAACGCATAAATGAAAACGAATCCGATGACATTTGAGCATCAAACCTGGACGGACTTGGAGAGGAAGAGGATGACAAACTTGGTTGATAAGATAGGAAAAGACTGCAGTACCCCTGCATTCAATTACAACTCCTTAACGGTACTTTCATTTAATTAACGGAAGTTGACGGAAGTCATTTAACTTTTTAAAAATTTAAACTCTAGCCATTATAATGCAAGATTTGCAATATCGACCAACAAAGTGCAAAAAAATTTATTTACGAGTCACCATCGTGCAATTTACTCTTGTTGTTTTTATATAGGTGTTCTTTCTAGACCATGCTATAAAACTGAACGTAACAATAAAAATTGGATGCAAGGGAATAGACAGGATATTAGTAGTAATTTGGTATGGAAACGCTAGTAGGAACATGATGTGTCTGAAGCGCGTGGGCAAAGGGGGACGCCCCAGTAGATGTACGCTGTCCCAGCTCATTATCCCCTGCTACAATTCATTTGTCTGATCTACCCACCTAAATTAACCCTCTCTTCCTCCTAAAACACACACACAAAAACCACCGACTAACCATTTTTATAATATTATTATTATTTACTCCGGCGACCACCCCTACTATAACAACTTGTTTCATTAGACCCACTTCCTTTTTCCGTCCTTTTTTGGTTTATATTTGTTGATGACAAGTCGCAAGTTTTGGTCGGAATCTCAATTTCCGACACCTCCGGTCAAGATTGAAGTTGAAGATTCTTTAGAAGATCAACATGCTCCTCTTCTTAAACGATCTAAGCTCTCCTCTTCCACGGTTCGCCTCCTCTATCTCTCTCTCCCTCTCTCTCTCTCTCTCTCTCTCTCTCTCTCTCTATCTGTCTGTCTGATTTTCTAACTTTTTGTTGATTTAGGGCCATCTGTAAATTGTATAAAAATTTATATATTCTGACAATTTTGTGTTTTTTTTTTTAAAAAAATTGTGCGATTTGTTAGTTCTTATTATTTGATGTTTTTGATACTTGAGAATACTGAATTTAATTTGAAGATCTAACAAACAAATATAAAATGAGGCCAATCAACTTGTATCTCATGTCAATTTAACAAAAAAATTGCAGCATCATACTAATAGTCTTAAATGGGATTTTGAGCATTTGCATATAGGGTTTGAGAAATTAGATTGCTTAAACCAATTATATGTTTGCACAAAGTGATGTCTCTTTATCAATTTATATGATAAAATTTTGTTGAAAAAATTGGTGTTATTATTCTTATTAATTTACTGTTTTTAGATTACTGAAAATAACAGCAAACAAATGTTTATGTTGGGCAGTTTCCTATGTGATGGTTTCTTATGTTTCTTTACTGCTGTTTATGATGATTAGGGACAGCAGCCGAAACATGAATCAGGATCTACTGCTTTTCCGATACCTCCTTCACAATATAATCCACTTGATGAGCCCAGTCCCTTGGGTTTGAGGCTTAGAAAGAGCCCATCCCTTTTGGATTTGATCCAGATGAGGCTTTGTCAAGGTAATAAGACCAAAGTTGGGGCTGCTACTGTTAAGAAAGAACAGAAAGGTGCTGCTTCTAATAGTAATGATAAACTCAAGGCTTCAAACTTTCCTGCTACAGTTCTAAAAATTGGGACGTGGGAGGTAACTAAATTGCTTTTCTACTATGATTTTTTTTTTTGAAAAATCCAAAATGCTTCAATTCTGGGTGCTTTTCAACACAATTTTATGAATCTCTTCTGCTTGCAGTATAAGTCAAGACATGAAGGCGACTTAGTGGCAAAGTGTTACTTTGCAAAGCATAAGCTTGTTTGGGAAGTTCTTGACGGCGGCCTTAAAAATAAGATCGAAATTCAGTGGTCCGACATTTTGGCACTGAAAGCAACTTATGCTGATGATGAACCTGGGACTTTGGATGTTGTGGTAACTTTGATCTCCCTATTGCAGTTTACTAAATGCACATGATTAATTGTTATGCTATTATCCCACTTGCAATCGTTTTCATTATAGTATATTTTCTGACTACAAAAATCTGTTATTTGCTATTTACAGCTATCAAGACAGCCTCTTTTCTTTAGGGAGACGAATCCACAACCTAGGAAGCATACCTTGTGGCAGGCAACATCAGATTTTACTGGGGAACAAGCAAGCATAAACAGGTATCAATCATTAAGGGCTTTTGAATCTGTAGCTTGCACTTACATGTCTATAAGAACAAAGGACCCACTAACCGCCATGTTTTGCTTCCAGTACGGGTATGACCATTGTTGTGATTGAATGATTATTTTCAGAAGATACTACCGATAAAACAGGATACGAGAATTTTAAGGACTGTTGAATTCAAGCATGACCTATGCAATATGTATACATCCTCTTAATCATATTCTGTGCCATTAAGATAACTTTCCACAACATATAATTAAGTTGGCAGTAGGGTGTCTGTTCTCATGGTGTTCATATGACTAAAATTATGAAGCTTGAAATAGTCGTGCCTTTTTCTTCGAGACTAGTGGTATATCCTGATAAACTTGGGGCATCTATTCCAGACAGTAACTTCATAATTGCGACAAACAAGTTTTCTGCTTCTTGCTGAAGGTATTTAATTGTCGGATTAGGGTAGAAAAAGCATCTGAATTGCAATGATTTTTAAACTCAAAGTAAACTGATCAGGCAGTGCATCAAAATTGCAATAATTATGAGTTAGTTATGGTAGAGGCAATTGAGCTTTACCAAGTACCAAGTATTTCTATGCATTATGGCCAGCTAATTAGATACTAAATTTGTTGTCTTCTTTTCTTTTGAATGATGTTAAGTCTTCACTTTGTTGCAGGAGACATTACTTGCAGTGTCCACCAGGCTTGTTGGGGAAGCATTTTGAGAAGCTCATTCAGTGTGATCCTCGTCTGAATTTTCTGAGCCAGCAAGCTGAGATTACTCTAGAATCCCCATATTTTGAACCTAGGATTTCGGTGTTTGATGAATCTGATGAAGGTAACAGCAAGTATGATATGAGTAGAGGTGGTAGGCCTGCCATCTTTAACTTGCAGGATGTGCCATCGTCATCTGGGCCTCAATCTTCATCCTCAAAAAATGAGCAATATGATTTTCTTGGACCTCATCAAGGGCAATATTCTCGAGAAACGCCTTCACCGAGCTCAGGTAATATATATTAAGACGTTCCTGAAAAATATGGTGGTGATTGTGTTCATCAGCTAAATTGTAGTTCTAGAATGGCTAGGTTTTTGCTATATCCTTATGCCTTCTTTCAATTATTTACTTCCTTCTAACCCCACGGTTCATTAAGTACACAAATTAACCATTTCTAAGATTCACTAAGCCTTATCAACCTGAAATTTTGATGTTCGAGGAAAACTTATTGTGATCAGTGTTTTGACAGCATGTAATATAGAAAACTCTTTCTTTGTCACCTTGAACTTTTGCATTCTAAATGCACTTGCCTGTAAGCAGCTTTAATTGCACTTTACATATCTAGTTATACTATTTCACACTCTGAACTTTTGACAGTTTTACTTTCATATTGTCATTGGAGACTTTGAAACAGATGGTATAGAAACACTTTTTCTTTGTCACTTGAAACTTTGCAGGCTGAATGCACTTGTTAGCAGCTCCTTTTTGTTCCTACTAAATTGTCAGCAGCTTTAACTGCACAACAATTAAATTTCAACATGTCAAATTCTGAACTCTTTTGACCATTTTACTTTCAGTAATGGAAAATGGAATGAATGAAGCAAGTAGTGGGACTGGGGAGTTGAAGAATCTTAACGGTTGGGATAATATCAAAGTCCCAGGACTTCACCCTTCAATGTCAATGAGTGATTTAGTGAGCCACATTGAAAATCGGTTTTCTGAGCACAGGACGGATAACAATTCTCCGTGCAATGATGAACGAGAAAGTCTGGAGATTCTGGATGAGATTAGCAGGTGCTTATTTACCGACTCTCAACATGTACCAACATCTGATGAGAAGTCCATCATGACGAGAGTCGATTCTCTATACAATCTTCTGCGAAAAGATTCAGGGCCAGTTCAAGATTTCAATTTTAAAAGTACACATAGTAAGGATATGTCTCCGATGGATAACAAGACAAAATATCAGTTGAATTGCTTCACACCAGAAGTCAAAAGTGAGTTAAGTGAGGATTCATCGACACCATATGGGGAATCAGTTGATTTATCTGGGAAAGGACTTGGCATGTCCAGGAAGGATTCTGTTGGAGAGCTGCTGCTCAACCTCCCAAGAATAGCATCTTTGCCACAATTCTTCTTTAACATTTCTGAAGATTTCAACAGTCAAGCTAGATAATTCTCCACCCTGAAGGTATATATGTAATCTTAAGGCCGTGTGAATGAGTGGTACTCTCCCATTTAATGGTATATGTTGCATCTGTAGTACTTAGTAGATCACATGACTACTGTGGATATCTTCTTAGATTTAGTGAGGTTTGGGGATTCCGAAATTTATATTGATGAAGAATCCTCCTTTCTTTGTCTTCTGTTTCGACTCTGTTGTAAAGTCTTGTTTCCGTCATATTCGACTCTGTTGTAAAGTCTTGTTTCCGCGACTCTGTTGTAAAGTCTTGTTGTGGTTATTAATTTGACTTCGCCGGCCAAGTCTGCAATGATTGAATTGCCTTTCTTACTAGCAATCAATATATCTTAGAATTACCTATGCCTAACATGTCCTCCGTCGCAAAACTCACCTCTTGAAGTGATGCTTCTCATCTCACACACTAAAGCTACTTGCAACTTGGATGAGGATGCTTGCTATTTTACTTTGAGAAATAATGTATGTTGAATACGACGGACTTGCAAAAAGTACTGACAATTGCCAAGCTATTTAACGGAAAAAACACGTTTAGACGCAGTCAGTTACGTATATTGCATCGAGTAACTAGCCGTGCTACGCACCGAAAACATAATTTTAAATTTATAAAATAATTATATGTATATAATGATATATATTTTCATAATTAAATTTTATTTTTTTCATTTTTTTGAAATATTTTTCTTAACGAAACTCATTCTTAATATTCTTTCACGTGTTTACGAACGTTTTATGCTGTTATTATATGCTCTTCTCCCACCCTTTACCCATAAAATCCTAGTTTAAACCCTAATTATTATTCATCGATTCAGGAGCTGTCATCATTCATTCGATTGATGTTAAGCCCCATTTTCATTATTTTTCTAAGTTTTACTCTTATTTAATAAACCTCTCTCTATTTACTGAGAGTTTTTCTACCCAGTTATTGAATTTTATTTACTCACTAGTCGATAAAGCCGCGCTTCGCGGCGGTATTATAATATTTTTTTAAAATATTTTGTAGATCAATTTTATAATTTACACAAAAAAAATTATGAATGATTCTTAGCAATATTTCATAAATTATTTAGAATATAATACATAGTAAAATTGATCATCAGACGAATAAAAAATAATTTTTTTATATTATATAAAATTTTTACATATTTTTCCAGCGGATATTGTTACTCTTCTTCGTATAACAACACAGAATTTCAAAATCAGATCAAATTTAATTCAATCTTGCATATATGAAAATAAAATATTCCACCATCACTACGTTAAATAAGTATGCAATACTATTTTTAACTTAAACTAAGCATTAAAGGTTACGTAGTCTCTATCATTTTTTTTAACTTTGTTGTTTGTATATATTACAAAATATATATACAAATAACGAATTGATTTGTATTTTATTATTTTAATATTCTCATATATTACTTACAATTTATTTTTCAAATTC
>PHNY01095469.1:0-21267 GCA_003724115.2 Anethum foeniculum
CATGAAATATGTATAAATTATTATATATATAATTGCATCATAAATACATGTCAAAATTTGATAATGTATTGTGATTCGAAAAATCAATCAGCTGACGTTTTATTTCATTTTCGATTCGTTACAATTCCTTTTTTGATGAGTCATATCTTCTTGTAATGATTTTTCCATTATCTACAACTTTCGTGTTTTATGCTTTTGAATAATAAATCATTTAGGAGGTTAAAAAGGTAAAAAATAGATCTGGGTGGAATTTGTAGCATGGACCAATAAGGCATGAGCGTGCAAAAATTTGGACAAGTCAATAGTATATTTAATTATGACATGCCTAGAATTATTTTCTACAATAGTATATTTAATTATGACATGCGTAGAATTATTTTGAAAATTTGCGGGATGGATAGTTTATATTATTTATTGAAGACCTCCTGTGAACGAGGATTGTTATATTTTGAGGACCTACTACATGGACGATATGATTTTATAGAGATGCCTCCAAGACAATAAAATGCCTCTTTGTAAGAGGAATTATTTTTTAAAATATCCCATGAGAAGATTTTATTTTTTGGAAGATATACAGATTTGATTATATGTTGAAACATCCCATGAAGGGACATTATTACTTTGAAGATATAAGGATGGAAATATTTGTTGAAAACCTCGTATGAGAGGGGGTATTTTTTGAGATCTCCAATAAAGAGTATATTGATTTTTCAAAGATCTAATATAAGAGTGTTACGTCTCAAATATACTGTTTATTTACACCTTCTTTACCATTTTTGTTCTTTCTAGGCTGTTTTTCCTCGTTATTCTTTGTGATTTCCTTCAACTTATGCTTAAGTTGCTTCTGAGACATTAAACCAATGTTATTGTCTTAGTTTTTACCTGTGTAGAGCTATACTGGGCTTGACTTCTGATGTTGAACCTTTTTCATTTTTTGATTTTACATTATCAGTATTTAAGTTAAACTTAACAGGTGTGAGCTTAGACCTATATTTTCTTATAACTCAGTGAGTCAAAGGATTCTTTATCTCAGCTTCATTATCATTACCCTTATCAGTATTAGATTTCACATAGCCTAATCCTGATTTCCAACAACCACTTTCAAGAATTTTCTAAGTTTTTTTTCCTGACTTAGTCCAAGTCCTCATAATTTCTCTCTCTTTAGCTAGTTTATGTTCAAGATAAACATGTTTTTTAAAAAGTTCCTGTATAACATAAACAATCTCTTTCCTTTTGAATTTCTAGTATAAAGATAAGTTCAGCTTCTTCGTGATAATTTCTTTTCTTAAGATCCTGATTTTCAATCTTAATTCTTCCATTTTCGATCTTAAGTTCAGCCTAGTGTAATGGTATAGTTCACAGACGACTAGTTCCGCTCTCACGCCTTTATATTATTAACAATACAAACCCTTCTTAAGTCTTTTATCATATCTTCACTAAAATCGTTTATGTCTATATACTAATTCTGGGAACCGTTTCAAATGCCTTCAACCTTATTTTTTTGTTGCCTGAACATATTAATGGACTTCATACGGACTTTGTTCTTGACTTTTCCACTGCAATTCACAGAACCATATATATATATACCATATTTTCAAGTCCTTAATCTATATTGAGTTATTCAAACCAACATTGTTGAGATAATAAATTCTGCTCAACAATATATATATATTAAAGACGAAACAATGAAAGTTTTGTTGGTAGTCAGTCTTGTCACCTGTATTTTGATCATGTCCTAAATTTACGGTTCTATTTAAAATAAAACACTCTTATAAATAGATTAATATTTACAATATAATTATATAAAGACAAATAAATTAATAATATTATAATTACTAATAACTAAACAATTAACTTTTGAGTTAAAACATATTAACTTTTCTAATTTTTCTAACAAAGTAATATATTATAATATATTAAACATTAAAAGTTTGGTAGTCGGTCGGTCATGTGGTAGCTGCTAAAATTACATAATTACTCTTACCTAATTTATATTATATTATATTCTATTTTTACTTAATTGCCCTTATTTAACTAATATAGTTGTTTTTACTTAATTAACTTACTTAACTGTTTACCTTTTTCGACTAAAATATGTTACCTTTTTCTATTTTCCTTAACTAAAATACCCCTTTTTCAGAAATACCACAGGTAATTCTATTTATCATATATAATAATAATATTATAATTACTAACAACTAACCTATCCTTTTCCAAAAATAACACGGTCAATTCTATATAATTAAATGAAATAATAATATTTTAATTAGTAATAACTGACAAATTATCTTTTTTGTTAGGTCCCAAATATACTGTAGATGGGTGAATACAGTATTAAATAATCAATTCAAAATAACAAGTTAATGAAGAACAATTTTTGTATTAATGAATAAAAACAGTTACAAAGCAAAAGTACTCTCTCAAAGAATGTAAGAATATTCTTGGGAGCTGTTTGTTACACAAAATGATAATTCAATAATCTACACATATAATGTAAACCTAATCTCTATTTATATAATACAGAGTTACACAATCAATTACTACAGATATGATTACACAATGATGACTAGATAAAGATCATATCCTATAACTGATTGCTACCCTTTTCATATGTTGAGTAACCGACATATCCTTGCAATCTTCAATATCTTCAATCAGATAAATCATATCCTGATTTACTGCTTCAGTAGAGTCTGATAGTTAAATACTGATATAAACAGTGATATCAACTACTGATAACAGTCTAAAAAACTCTGACAGTAAACTATGATTTTCCTAAGTAGTAAACACTAATCATCAAATTATCTAACAATCTCCCCCAACTTGTACGTGTGAACATATGAACAAGTTTGTAATTTGATGATGACAAAACAGAAATCTAAGAATAAAAAATTATTTATAACTCAACATATAAAAAATCAGAGTTTATTCCACAATCTAACTATACCCAGTTACTTCAGAAAAGAATTTCTTCACAAGACTTTCTTCAAAAATATTCAAGTACATATCCAGCTTAATTAAGTTTGTTAGCATTTACAGTAGAAGACTTTTTCTCAAAGTTTATGGTAATAGTCTTAATATCAGGAGATATACATGCAGAATTAACTTTTTTAATTTTCAAAGAAGGTTTCCGTTCATAGTAATTATAATACAAACTGTGACACTCTTTACATGTGTATATGGAATGCCAAATGCTACCATAATGAAAACATGGATTCTGTGGTCTATATCTAACTGTCATTCCTAAACTCTGATTTAGGTCTGACAGTTGTGATATCCTTATTCTTCCTGCAATTCACAGAAATATAATTATTACTTCCTAGGTGCATTAGGAATGGGTTTATAATTGTTTTCCTTATTGACACCTTATTTTCCATTTCTATTTTTCTAGGCTGTTTTTCCTTGTTTTTCTTTGTGATTTCCTTCAACTTATCCTTAAGTTGCATCCGAGACATTAAACCAATGTTTATTGTCTTAGCTTTTACCTGTGTAGAGCTATCAGTGTTCAAGCTAGGCTTAATTTTTTATGTTGACCCTTTTTCATTTACTGATCTCACATTATCATTATTTAAGTTAAACTTAACAGGTGTGAGCTGAGATCTATCTTTTCTTATAACTCTGTCAAGAGTTTATGGTTCTCTAGTCTCAGCTTCATTTTCTTTAGGTTTCACATATCATAATCCTGATTTCCAACTACCATTTTCAAGTATTTCCTGAGTAGTTCTTCCTGACTTAGTCCAAGTCCTGATTATTTCTCTCTCTTTAGCTAGTTCCTTTTCAAGATATGTATGCTTTTTGGGAAGTTCCTATTTAACATAAACAACATCATCTCTTTCCTTTTGAATTTCTAGCATAAAGATTAATTCAGCTTCTAGGTGATCATTTCTTTTCATAAGATCTTTATTTTCGATCTTAATTCTTTCATTCTCTAAAGTTTGATCCCTATAGCTAACATGTACGCATTTGAGAATTTTTCTCAACTTAGAAATATTATCTGTATCAAAAGCAAGAGTAATTTGAGGTACCTTTTCTTCCAGAGGTGTAGAGTCATCAGAATTTGCAACCAGTGCATAGTTGACTTCTTCATCAGTGTCTGAAGAATCAGCCCATTCTGTTTTCCTTATGATGAGAGTCTTACTCCTTTAAGCTTTAGCCTTTCTGCACTCAGTTGCAAAATGCTCTATTCCATCACAGTTGTAGCATTTGATCTTTGACTTGTCAAATTTTCCAGATTTTGACTCTTTACCATCTTTCTTACTGAAATTCCTTTTTTTAAAAGATGAAGCTTTCTTAGAAAAGTTTTTCCCTTTCCTAAAGCCTTTGTACACTATTTCTCGAAGCTTTTAACTATAAAAGCTGCTAGTTGCCTCATCTTTTCATCATTAGTATCTGTGGAGTTATCAGTATTTGAGTTATAATCAGTGTTTGATGACTCAGTATCAGACTTTGCAACCATTGCATTTCCTTTAGAATGGCTTCTTCTCACAGCTTTGTCTTTTGATACTTTTTCTTCAACCTTCAAGGTAATAGACCTTGATTTTCTTCCTTTTCTCTTGCTCCTTTGTTCCATTTCAAGTTCATGAGTTTTGAGCATCCCATAGATTTCATCAAGAGACATTTCATCAATATCATAGTTGTCTCTTATGGTTGTTGATTCGAGATCACACTTTTCAGGCAGTGCTAGAAGAAATTTCATATTTGAATCTTCAAGATCATATTCTTTGTCAACCAATGACAAATCATTCAGCAGTTTCATAAATCTGTCATACATCTCTGTCAGTGATTCATCTGACCTTGAATTAAAGTGCGCATACTTCTGAGTGAGTATTGTTCTTCTATTCTTCTTGATAGCCTTAGTTCCTTGACATTTTACTTCCAAAGAATCCCAAATCTCCTTTGCTATTTTGCATCCAATCACCCTATTGGACATAACATTATCAACACTACTATGTAGAAGATGTCTGAACTTTGCATCTTTCATTATGGAATATTTGTCTTCAGGAGTATAATCTTTCTTCTCCTTAGGGACAACCTTTTGAGGTGCATCTCCAACATCAACTGAGAGCTTTTTGGTTCATGTGGTCCATCATAGATCCGGTCAAGGTATTCAGGATCTGTGGCTTCCATAAACATAGCCATCTTAACTTTCCAAGTGGAATAATCACTTGCCTTCAGCATGGGAACCCTGATAGCCTCATATCTACTAGTATTGTTCATAGAGGATTGATTACTTGTATTCTTTTCAGACATTACTGTTATTTTTTTATTTTTTTTGTCAGAGAAATACGTTCTTGTATATTAATTGTACCGAAATACAATCCATAAAAGGAAAAGGTTTCTTTCGTTCCATAAAGCTTATCATCTAATCGAAAGTCATGCAAAGATGACCCCGAAAATTTAGATAATAAAACCTTAAAGTCTGAAAAGATAACCCAAAAAAGGGTCTCGTTAAAAACCTCGCAAGAGTAAAACCCTATGGGAAAAAAACTCATGGAGGAAAAGAGTGCCCTCCAAAAATACATTTTGTACAAAACTAATAAAACTAATATTTTCCGATAATTGTAAGAAATCCCTCTTGTCATCAAATAATTGTAGCTAAATTGTCTTATACTCTGATGTCCCTGATTAGCTCACTGTGCTTTAAAGTCTAAAAAGAGGATACCCATTAAAACTCTTCCAATCATCCTGAAAATAAGAACAAATGAAATAAGGAAAATATATAAAAATAATAAAGATTATGCCCGATAATAATTTATTATAAGAAAACGAATGTACATATAATAATTTCTTAAAAAATAAAATAAGATCTAACCAAAGAAAATTCTTTAGTTAGACCTACAAGAAATAAAATAATACATAAGATAATCTAATTAAAAAAGTTTTGATCTCTCAATTTTTTAGAAAAATAATAGTCACCTAAAGCGACACAAAATCGTTAATCAACGAGACCAGACCCAATAAATATGGCACTTAACTACCTCTAACAGGCACAAAACCAGCCATCATATATGGCCCCCAACAAATGGTCAAAAGCTATCATAAAAGGTACCATCTCATACATATACAAGAAAAGTCAATATATAAAAACATTTGAATCTGAAACTAAAAATTTATGGAGCCAATCAATTACAATAAACACCTTCTACTAAAAAGAACCAATTACTTTCCTACTAACTAATATTAAGGAAATTAAGCAAAAACAAGCACCAACCAATATTGCACACTTTAATGCCAGTAGGAAATAGACAAATTAAGAAATTGAAATGGCATGTTTTAAGCCTTAACACAAGCAAGACAATCATGGCATACTAATTACTAGCAAAGCCAACACAAAAAAATGAAAAGCAAACAAACAAAGACTTTAAATTTAGCCTAATCGATCAAAAAACCAACTATTATAATGTACAATAATAATCACCCCTAACAGTACAAACTAATGAACAACACTAAAATAATAATTTCATGCTTGTACTTGAAAGCAACATACACAGAATTATATGCCACAAAATCATATACATACACAAAATTACATATGTAACCGATCGAGATAGTCTTGGATTGTGATCCATTCGAAAAAATTTGGCAATTGTTTAGTTTTGAGTGACTTTTTTGATCGATGAATGAATGCAACGACAAATTGCAATTTCATATGAAATTGAAAAAACTTTACAGGTGAAAATACAAAATCAATCAATAAAATAATTAGATCTTTGAAGTGTTAAAGCATCTTCAAACACATACACGATTAACTATCAATCAATATATACTCACAAATATATACAAGAGAGAGGGGATAGATAAATAGAGATAGAGATAGAGAGAGAGGGTGGGGGAGAGAGTGAGAGAGGAGATAGGGGGAGAGAGGGGGAGAGGGCAGAGAGAAGACCTGATATCTATGCCATAAGTGGCCTGATGTAACGCAAATTTTATTGTAACAATAGGCCAGAAAAGTATTACAATAGACCTAATGTAACACTAAGGGGCGTTACACTTGCCAGCATTACATGAGGGGGTGTAATGTAACACTTTGGATGTCTATTGTAATAGAGAGAAAATTATTACAATAAAGCCCTAATGTAACAATGTAATGGCCAATTGTAACAGCTTATCAATGTTACATTAGGTTGGGATAATTTTACAAAAGTGGGGCCCACGTGTAGGGCCCACCTAAACTAATATAACACTCTGTTTATGTATTGTAACACTACTTTGATTTAATTGTGCAACAGTAGCTTTTATTAATGTTACAATATAATATATAAATATATTGCAATAGAATAAGCAAATGTAACAGTTAATTATATAAAATTTGAAATATCAACTTTGTCCAGGCACCAATCCCATATAAAACATTACCAAAACAAAATCCAAAATACTAAAACCATAATCCAATACTACAACAACAACTTCAATATATATCCAACCTACTACATAGCCATCTACGACAAAAGCCACCTCAAATAATCAACCACAACTCAAATATATACCCACACTACTGCATGACAATCACCTAAATATAATTGATCTGACAAGTATAATTTTAGCAAACTTATGAATGTTTAGTTTTATAACAGTTCTAGACTGGTTTAAAGAAGTGGAACTCACATATAAGTGGAGGTACTCTTGTCACCATCTACTTCTTCCGATAAACTTGTAGGATCGAATTTACCCTGCCAGACATTTTGACCAATATTTTTGGCCTCTAAAGTTAGATGACTGTTATTCTTCAATCTTAACTGTATGTATTTTAATAGATTGGCTCTGATACCAACAGTTAAGTCTCAAATATATTGTAGAGGGGGTGAATACAGTATTAATCAATCAATTCAAAATAACAAGTAAATGAAGAACAATTTTTGTATAAATGAACAAAACTGTTGCAAAGCAAAAGTACTCTCTCAAAGAATGTAAGAGTATTCTTCAGAGCTTCTAGGTTACACAAAATGATAATTCAATAATTGACACATATAATGTAAACCTAATATGTGTTTATATAATGCACAGTTACAAAATCAATTACTACTAATATGATTCCACAATGATGACTAGATAAAGATCATATCCTACAACTGATTGCTACCCTTTCCATAGGTTGAGTAACCGACATATCCTTGCAATCTTCAATATCTTCAACCAGATAAATCATATCCTGATTTATTGCTTTAGTAAAGTCTGATAGTTAAATACTTATATAAATATTGATATCAAATACTGATAATGTACAATGTAACAAACTTTGACAATAAACTCTGATTTGCCTAAGTACTAAACACTGGTCATCAAATTATCTAATATTTTTCAACTAAAATGTATTATTTTTTATGTTTTATAATTAAAAGACCTCCATATCAAAAAACATCATGAACATATACATGTATATATATAATTATTATCAAATCAAATCATTTAAAACCAACAAATTTGAAGTCTAAAGATATTCAATTTGAATTAAATTAAAAAACATGTAATATTATATAAAATTCGTGTAACGCACGGGTTATAAACTAGTTATAAGCTAATATTTAAAAATTTTAAATGGCATATGCCTATAATATTTTTGGAAAATGTGGTGTTTATTTGGGAAAAATAAAAAGAAAATGCGTTTTTGTTATAAAAGTTAATTGATTAGTTATTAGTAATTATAAAATTCTAAAAGTAATTAAGTACGGGTAATAATTAAGTAAAAACAATGAAAAATAGATATTTTAGTTGGAAAAATAGAAAAAGGTAACGTGTTTTAGTTGAAAATTTTAATTGGTTAGTTATTAGTGATTATAAGGTTGTAAAAATAATTAGGTAATGCTACTTAAGTAAAAATAATAAGTATGGTAACAACCGACAATCAATCTTTTAATGTTTATGTTATATCCGGTGCCATGCACAGGTACTTTGAATATATATTTTTCAATATTTTAGAATTACTATTTTTGGTGTGTGTGTGTATATAGGGGTGAGTTCTAATGACTCCTTTTTAGATTACAAACTTACACACTTTTAAGGACTATTGTATCTGAAAAAATAAATGGCTAAGGTTAAAAGAATGATATCACACCCATTAAAAAGGAGCGGTGTCATTTTTGTAAATAAGTGGAAATTTATATCCCTTCGGTTACCGGGCCTTAAAAGATTTAGATCTACTTTTAATTCTCTTATCTCCTTGTCTTTGTATGTGCCTCTCCTACGTACTCCTCCTCCTCCTTCTTCTTCTTCTTCTTCTTCTTCTTCTTTTTCTTTTTATTTTTCTTCTTCTTCGTCGTATGTATATAAATAAATACATATGAAAGTTTTAAAGCTATAATTACAAAAATTTTAAAGCTAGAATTTTTTTAGATCTAAAATTTGGATGAGTTTTCAATAATTTATAATTTGTTTTGTTGTTATTATGCTTCCTTATATTACCTATATGTATTTTATATACATGTTAGACTACTGTAATCACAAACTATAATGATTAAAGTTTTATATGTGTAAACGTTGAATCTTGATATAAATCCTTTGAACGCTTTTATATTACATTATGATATGTTGAATGTTAAATATTGGTAACGATAAGCTCAGATTTATTAGGTGTTATTTGTAATATTGTAGAACCCTCGTTATAAATTCGTTGAACCATGTAAGTCACATTATAAACCAGTTGAATCTTAGTATACACATGTGTTGAATCACGTATGTTTGTAATTTTATTTATAAAATTGTTGAATACTCGATAGAAATCTGCTGAAATCTGTTGTGGGTTCCATTGGTTCGTAAAGTGTTGAACACTTGTTAAATGTGTTGAACCCTTTAAAAAATGATATATATGATGTTGAATCCACAACATAAATACGTTGAATTTTTTCAATATTTTTGGTTTGGGAATGTGTAACTGTTGAACCATTGATTTAATTATGTTAAACATTCATAATTCAAAAAACGCCCAAACATATGACTTAACCCATATTGGAAAATAATTTAAAAAATCATGGAAAATTAAAAAAATGGATATTTTTATAACCAAAGATGGGCTATTTAACCCATTTGGGAAAATGATATTAAAAACAAAAATTTTAATAAAGAGAAATGGGTATTGCTATACCCCAATAATGAACTTGTGAACCCGTTAAGGAACGTTTTACTGTTGAACTGATAGTATAAATATGTTGAACATACGTATTTGACATAACATTCAAGTATATGAGTTAACCTCCATTAAGAAATTATATTAAGAAATTGTAAAAAATAATATAAAAATGGTTAGTTCTATACAAAAAGGTGGACTAGTAACCCTAAAGGGAAAATGATATTCAAAAAATGAAATATTTTATTAAACAAAATGTGTATTTTTATACCTCAATAATGGATTGGCAAACTTGCTTGGAAATGTGTATGTGTTGAACAAGTAGTATAAATATGTTGAATAATAAATACTTGATAAATATATATAGCTTTTAAGGTTCAACCATTGTCTAATTTAGATTCAATACATTTCATGTTGAATCGTAATTATGCATCATGTTGAATCTGTCAAAAAAGATGACAAATCTAATTAATCATCTTTCACACATTTTATCAAACACCTTCACTACACATTTTCCAAGCGTAAACAATATCTACTAAATATACAGATTCGAACCATATCATGAACTCTTCAAATCTTTATTCTTTGAATAAATCCATCAACAAGTTACTACTCATAACAATACAAGATTCAACACATGTCTAACTTAGATTCAACACACTGTCATGTTGAATCGTAATTATTTATCATGTTTAATCTGTCAAAAATTATCACAAATCTAATTAATAATCTCTCACACATTTTATCAAACACTTCCACACACATTTTTCAAGTCTAACAATATCTACTAGATATACACATTCGAACCATATAATCAACTCTTCAAATCTTTATTTTTTTGAATAAATCCATCAACAAGTTACAACTTATAACAATACAAGGTTCAACACATATGTAACTTAGATTCAGCTCGTTGTCATGCTGAATCGTAACTATGTATCATGTTGAATCTGTAAAAAATTATAACAAATCTAATTAATCATCTCTCACTACACATGTTCCAAGTCTAAAAAATGTAATATCCCATATTTTCAGAAGTTATTACTATCATTATTTGAGCATTTTTTGTGATGGTTTTGCTAGAGAAGGAATAAAATTATGGATATTTTATTCCTGTGTGTGGTATTCTTGACTTTTAAATGGTTCAATATGTTAATTCTTAGTTCTGTATCAATCCCCGTTATTGCTGTGAAAGTTTTCAATTACTTATACTATTTTTATTTTAATTTTATTAAAAGACGATTGTTTTATTTGTATTAGTAAAATAGGTTCATCTTAAAATTTTGGGGATCAAGTGGATATCTTGTCAGTGTGAACACTATAACTCGTATTTCATTCGGGTTCAAAATTTTATTTATTAATAATATAAAATTATGGAATATGCATATTTGTGATTGATTTAATATTTTTAGAATTTTTGGACATATTTAATTATGTCCTTTAAAAATATAAAATGTATATTTTACTGATATTTTATCCATGTCCACACTCGTATCTTGTGAGTTGTGAAAATATTCAAATAGAATATTTTGTTATTGCTTAATTGCGTGTTAAATGAAATATTATGTGTTTATTTGAAATAAAATATTTATGGCCATAAAAAATTACGTGATAATTATTGTCTGTGGTCCCATAAGGGCCAGAATATTTTTCGTATATTCATTACGTGCTTAAAATGCATTTATGTGAAATTACATGTTCATTTGGATACGTTTTAAACTCTGATTTGCCTAAGTGCTAAACACTGATCATCAAATTATCAAAAAATCTCCCCCAACTTGTACAGGTGAACATATGAACAAGTTTATAATTTGATGATGATAAATAGAAATCTAAAAGCAAGAATTTACAACTCAACATATAAAAATCAGAGTTTATTTTGCAATCCTGCTATACCCAGCTGCTTCGAAAAAGAATTTCTTTACAAGATTTTCTTCAGCAATGTTCAAGTACATCTCCAGATTGATTATGAGATATTTTAGCTCCAGAGTAGAATCATCAATCTAAGAAACAGCTGCTCTGAGGTCTGGAACCTTTGCTCTACTCATGTGAAGATCATCTAGCTGAAAAACTCCAATTTATTTACCATCTGGATTGAATGCAACAACATCCATACCCAACAACTGAGTGATCTGAGCACCTCCTCTTGGCAATTCAGCTATTGTACCATCATGAAGTTCATACTTAGGAACAACAGGATAAGCTATTTTGTTAAAAATACCTCTTTGCTTTATCTGAATCTGCTTCTTTATAAATTCTGACCATCTGGAAGTACCAGATTTTATGACTTTCAGTAGATAAGGATTATACTCTAGCTCCTTCCAGGATTTGATAAGAAGATTCTCTTCAGGTAATCTCAATCTTTTACCAGTAGATAGAAAACACAACAGCTTCTCCTTAGGTGTGTGTTCCTATCAAAATGATCAAGAACAAGAAAAATAGAAATCACCTTTTTCAAGTGCTTCAACTGGATTTCTTCACCTAGCACATCAGTAAGTTCTGTAGGGTCCTTTATACAGAGAGCATCTCCTTGATAAACTCTTCTTCTTTTATACCAAATCTATCTCCTGTGTTAGGTTTTCTTGCAAGTACCTTTTCACTGTAGACTTTCTTCCGCAACTCATCCTTTCTAGGCTGAGGTACTGATTTGTTCTTCCATAGTAGGTTTCTCTTTTCAACAGTAGATAATTGTGAAAGATCTGGATTTGCAGTATCAGCATTTACCTCACCTTTATCAGTATTTGCAACAGAATCAGGATTTGCTACTTCAAAATTTGAAACTTGTATATCAGGATCAACTTTAGCAATGTTAGAGATTGATAAGAGTTGTCTATCAGTATTTATGTCTTCAATTTGAGCAGTGTTAGTGATTGAAGTTTCATTCTTCTTATCTTGCCAATCAGCAACTTCAATCATTCTTCTTTTCTTCTTGCTGACTTGAAAATAAGCTTCTTCTTCATCTTCTTTTTCGTCCTCATCTGCTCCAGCCCAATCAATATCTGGCTTTTGAAAAATTGGATCTAAGTAAACTGGAACAGGTTTGGATGGAAATTCATCAACCTTTTGCTTCCCATAATCTCTCATGTCATCCAGTAGAATAGCCTGAGATCTTGTCACATGTCTATCATAGTTTGTGGCTTCCTTGATCACAAAGCCTTTCTCCTTATGCCTTTGTGTCATCTTCTTCTTAGGAGAGTTGGTAATGCCTTTAGCACCATCAGTATTTGATTTAGACTTTAGAAGAGCAAAGTTAGCTTCCATCTGCTTGATCTACTCCAAGTCCATACCATCTTCTTGAAGAAATTTTCTAGCTACAGCTTCATCAGCATCTATGATCTTTTGATCTCTGTAGTAGAGTGTGGTTGACTTCCCTTCAATTTCAATTGTTTGCATAAACTGACTAGCTTTTGTACCAGCTTATATCACCCTATTAGCCTGGACTTCATCAGCATCTGTTACCCTCAGAGTTTGTTCTTCCGTTCTGATTCGAGTAGTAACAGTAGTCAGCTTTTGTGTCTTGGTCAGAGTCCTTCCTCTTCCTCTGCCAGTACCACTTCCTCCTTCTCTAGTTTTTACCAGCATGGCTAGCAGTTTCGACAGTACCACTGCTACCAGCACCAGCTCCCTTATTACTCCTAGATGGATTGCCTCCCTTATGTCCACCATCAGCAGCATCATCATCTTCTTTATGTCTTTTGATGGAAGGAATGCATTTAGATTTAGCCAATATCTCCCCCTTTTTTTTATCATCCATAAAGAAAGATTGGAGTAGTTCCATTGAGTTCTGAATAGAGTTAAGCTGACCAGACATTTCCTCCTACTTTTTCTCAATCACAGTCTAGTAGTAATAGGCCTGAGTGCCTTCTTCAGAGCTAAATCCTGATTCATCTTTAGCTCAGCAAAATCTTGCCTGACTTCATCTATATCCTCCCTGATTTCCTTGATTAGTATGTAATGATTTGATCAGTACTGCAGAGGCCTTGAGATGTGCCACCAGAGCAGGATCCTCAATAATATCCTCAGCTGTCTGAAGATGATCATGAGCAATTGAATAAGTAAAGGTCCTTTCAGGATGCCTCCACTGATGCCTCTACCCATCACTTCTGTGCTTAGCTGGGAGTGATTAATAGTGTTCATCTTGTTGCTTCAGCTTTTCATGTTAAGGCATATCATCAGGAAGTATAACCTCATTGAGATCTTCATCAGGATGAAGAGCAACTTTGATAGATCCAGATGGAGATTCTGCACCAATTGATGAAACCTATGCCACTTCTTCAGCATCAGGATTTAGATTACCAAGATCCATCTCCACTGTGTGTGAGCCTACATCTGACTCCACATCATCAGTATTCACCATATCAACTGTAACTGCCCCTTCATATACAGCAGCATCTGTGGTATCAACCTAAGCATCTTCAGGAATAGCAAGCGGCTTTATCAAGTCTTCAGCAACAACATCTGCATTTCTTCCTACTAACAGTGCATCTTCATCCACTGCAACTGTAGCTGCAGTATTTGGAGAGTTTAAAAAAACATAATTTTGGGACTTGCTACAATAGAAATGGAGATTCCCATTACTAAATTTCCCTGTGTTGCTATAGAAGATAAATGTAATATCCGGGATTTTCGCGACTATTTTAGTGATATATTAAGTGAAATATTATGTGTTTTAAAATTTAGTGCATTTTTGGCCTTATCTGTTACGTGTTATGAGCCTAGTAATATCCTGTACGGTCAAGGATATTTTCTGAATATTTTACGTTACTTTATTTCGCTTTAAATGTGTTTGGTTTGATTTTAAATTAATTAGAATCAAATTTGTACAGCTCATTCTTACCGTTTTTCATTCTGAGCTTCGTTTTGTCAATTTGAGCTTTTAATATTAAAATCCGGGCTTTTCTAGTAATTTAGGAAATGTTCTCGTTTTTCAAAAATTATTGGACCGGGCCCCTACGGGTGCCTCGGGGCTTGCTAAAATCATACTTTAAATTTTATAAAATTATCGGTCTATCAAATATTTTATATTTTTGCATTTTTGAATTATACGTAATTTTTGGGAAATTTTGGCATATATATTGAATTTATTTAAAAATATTATTTTAAAAACTGAGTCCCCATAAATTATAGTTTCGGGCTATTTATTTTCATTTAATGATATAATTAGACCCTAATTGTAATTAGGGGATATATTTTGATAAATATAAATTGATTTTAGTTAATTAAATAAATTATAGAAAATCAAAAAACAACCAGATAATTATCAGTATGACGGTGGTGTTCTTTAAGCCAAGGATCGAATCGATCGAGAGTTGAAGGTGATTCCGGCCACCAAATTGAGTGTTCTAGTGATCAATTTGAAGGTCTTCATCTATACAATTAGTTTCCGCTACCAGTTTTTAAAAATGGTAATCAAATTGAACTTTTTGATTTTGTTTATGATCGACTAAATTGGGTTTTGTTTATGTGTTGATTTTCCGCCCGATTTGTTGTTATAATTAGCTTCAGTGAGGTGTTCATAGTTGGTTTATGCTATTTATTCGTGTGTTGTTTTGTCAGAATTAGTAGTCGAGTTACATAAGTTTTGGTGGAGTTTCAATTTGATTTTTCGGTTTATTTGTTGCACGTTTGCTGTTGTTGCTGATTTGGTTACGTTGGAATAATATTAAGCTTTGATTTCATGTATTAAGTGTTGATTTTGGTTGAATAATTATGGGTAACGACTTTCCGATGAGCTTCGCCGGACTTGGCTTCGATTTCGACCGGAATCTCCAATTTCGAATTGCAGTGTAGTTGTTGTTGTTTGTGTTGTGTTGCAGGCAGGATATTGATCGAATTTGCAGAAGAAACCATGCTGAAAACCCTGTGTTTGGCAGTGTTTTTGCCTCGCCGAATTCTGGGGACGACGCCGGATTCTGGAAAATTCCGGCGTTATTCTTCAATTGCCGGCGGGTTGTTCTTCGTTGACCCAACCCGTTTGACCCAGCAGAAAACCCGAATCTTGTTGAAATGAAATAACAATATGATTTTATGTTTCTAAAATTTTGATTTAAAAATAAAATGTAAAATTTTGATTTAAAAATAAAATGTAAAATCATAAATTGATTTTATAAGTTACTTAATAATTATTTATTTTAATACCAGATTAATTAAAAATGATAAAAAATTGGTTTATTTTAAAACTTTAATTATTTTAAATTATTTTCTGAAATTGAATTATTCATTTATTTAATTACTTAAATTAATTGATTATTCTTGAATAATTAATTAATTTATTTAATTAATAAATGAATTAATTCTTAAATAATTTTCTAAGAATTTAAAAATCATTTTCAATTGATTAAATCGATTATTTAATTATTTTTAATAGTTAATTAATTAATTTTATTGATTTTTATGGATTAAAAATGATTTGTGAATCGAATTATTTTTAATAATTCGATAACAAATGAACCGCTTGTCCGATCGAGAGGGAACGAAGTCCGTTAGCTTCAGAAAAATACCACGATTCTTTTAAAAATAGTTACAAACATAAAAATTTATTTTAAAAATGGGGTAATTATTTTACGAACTATTTAGCGGACCAGTATTCGTTGGAAAATGAGTTTTGACCCGTTTTTGATTTTAAACGTATCGAAACGAGCCGTTTGACGAACTGAACTAAATATGACGAGTCTTATGTGCTATGTGCATTATGTGGCTACGTGCAGTATGTGACTATATGTGTTGCATGCCTATGTGACCAGTAGTGTCATCCAGCTAATAATATTATTTATATATAATATCTTTTATAAAGGGGTTAACGAATGGGTAGACGTTAGTTGTTGGGACGTAGAAATACGTCGCCTGAGTTGTTGTCTGGTTTACTAAAATAGTAATTTGGTTTCTAGAATCGAGACCAGGAGTTAGCCAGGCAGTCGAGGTTGGACTTAAATAATCTGATTTGCATTGCTAGCTTACTAGGCAAGTGATTTTTCCCTATTCTAAATTCAGAATAATCAATTATTTACATTCAGAATTGTAACTATTTTATAAATATTCCTGTTAGCTCATTATAGCTAAACAATCTATACTTTATTGCGACTCTGTTATTCTAGTAACCGTTCTACTAGAATATTATTCCTTTGCGAGGATAGATAGTGACAACTATGCTATCCAGATATATTCTATACAGTGATAATTATTTATTGGATTAGCGGATAACTAATTGTTCGAGTTATTCCGCCATTAGTCAATGAGATCACTCCGGACCCTGTGAGAGGGTGAGTGGTTGATAAGGGGACGGATTGAACCAACTCCCCTTCTTGAGATTGGAAAGGCGTAAGTGGCCGAGATTCCGGCCCATCGATTATTATTTTGGCCAATGTGTGCCAGGGTACCCATAAAGATTTGTGGACTGGTGACGGTTAGAAATACTCGGAACCTACCGGCGTTGCTTCGCAACTGATCATCGGCTGCAACGTAGCGTCGTAGTTGGTTTCCAATCTAATTTATTGTTGTAATCGCCAATAAAGGCAAACAAAGGTTAACGATTTATTTGCTTTTACAGTCTTTCATATATTGTTATCCTGAGATTGTTTATACTTGTTTATCTATTCATATAATTTACTTAGAGATTATTGCTCACCCTTGTTTATCTGATTTAATCTTTCAGTTAAACCCGAGAATGGCCATCATTCGTCATACAGCCAGAAAGGCTGTGTATCGAGGACCCCAGAGGAGGGTTAGGTTTCAGATACCTGAGCAGGTAGGCTTTTTGGAGAGTGAAGACTACGTAGATAGATGTTTTGTAAAAAAACTGGAAATAGTTGTAAAACTTAACTAGTCTTTTGGTTATTAGCGTAACTTCTTTTCGAAGTTATTTTAGTAACACTAGGTGGTTGGTAATAACTTTATATTTTGTTGGAGCCTGTTTCATATCAAACTTGTGATCGATCCAGTGGTAAGGTAAGGGGGTTCGTAGTTATTTATATTTTATTGTTATTCAGGTTGTGTATTATTTTATGTTGGTTTGTGACTCTAAAATTTAGACTCCGGATTTGGAAGACGTCATAGGTTAGTATCAGAGCTACAGGTTTGATCACTGAAACAGGTTTAGGATAGGTGCATGTTAAGATAGGATATAGATCACATAAGATAGGAAGCCGTCTAAACTCATATCGAGTTGGTGTTGAGACTATTGGATATAGTCTTCGCTTGGTTCAGAGAGCATTGCGAGAGAGTTTTATATTGCGTTTGTTGAGTATTCTGGTATTGATTTTAGGTTCCTACGGATAGCGCTGAGATGTCTGAGGAGAGGAGGTTAGAGGGCCCGACACCTTCATCGGGTAGTTCATCGTCTGATCCAGTGAGTGATCCATCCGTGCAGAGGGTGGAGAGTGAGGGCATTAGGGCTGGTGAGTCTGAGGTCCCGGTAGTCAGAGAGCCTGTTGAAGAGGAAGTAGTTGAGGTAGAGAGGGCTGTTATTCCTGTACAGCCAACTGAGGTTCTATTATGCCACGCGCCCTTTAGGAGCATTGTCTAGGAGGCTTAGGGCTCTACGCCAGAGGGTTAGAGATATGACAGCTAGGATGGCACCGGCTTGTTCAGTTACTTCTAGGCCTCCGAGGGGAGAGTCAGCTATGGTTCCGTACCATCAGTATCAGACTGTGATGAGTGAAAGAGATTTTATGAGGGGTCAGATTGCTGAGCTTAGGCTTATGGTTGACCGTTTGACCACAGTTGCAAGTCGTAGAGAGGCAGCCCCTAGATCAGAGATTGCTATGAGGGTTGGAGCATTAAAGGAGATGGCTTTGAGGCGGATGGAGTAGCTTCCTTCCTCTAGTATTGGTGATGTTGACCCGCAGCAGGTGATGCGTATTCTGAGGTGGTTGTTGTCAGAGCTCCGCACTGCTCGCGGAGGCAGGGGTTAGTTATGGTTAGCTTGGTTATGGAGCAGGAGTGCAGTTTTAGTCTTTTGGTTCGTGCTCTTCTTTTGTGGCATACTGAGGCATATAGTGTGTAGTTGCTAGATGTTGGATGCTATAGTTTGGGTTTTTGTGCATATCATGCCATTTCCCAGTCTAGCTAGTTGCAGTATAGTATTTCTTTTCTTTCAGTCTGTCCTGTGCTTTCCTTTTCTTTCAGTCAGTCCTGTACTTTTCTTTTCTTTTGGTCAGTCTTGTATCAGCAAACCGTAGTACGCTTGCACTGTTCATATATCTATGAGATCTATCCTTTTGCAGATTTATTATTGCTTTATCTTTCAGTCAGTTACTCAGCTGCAGACTTATTATTGCTTTACTTTTCAGTCAGTTATTCAGTTTTGCACAGTTCATATCTCTATATATTGTGATCTTCTTTACATTTGCATATTCTGTTTAGTCTGTGAGATAACGAGCAGGTTAATTAGTAATGAGGCAGCATGCTGTCCACAAGAGATTTCTTTTACCATGCTGAATTAATTTGTTGCGATATATATCATTTTACTAGCATGCTTGCAGGTTACTAAATAAATTGCTTGTTTTCTCATCAGTGTAATGTGTCCTAAAAAAAGACTATTTCTATTAACCGTCCCGAGGGTCAGGCAGACCCAAATTTAGCCCAAATGATGGCATTGATGCAGCAACAGATGACCTATATGACCCAGCAGCTACAACAACAACAACAGTAGCTTCAACAACAGTTTCAGCAGCAGTTTCAGCAGCAGCAACAACAGTTTCAACAACAGAAACAGCAGCAGCGAGTTCTGGTGGTAACTTTTAAAGCTTTTAAGAGTTCTAATCCACCAGAATTTAAAGGATCTGCAGGTCCAACTGAGGCAAGAATGTGGTTAAAAGAAATGGAAAAGACTTTAAGATTGGTTAAGGTAGGTAATGATCAGAAAACGGAATTTGCGAGTTATTTTCTCAAGGGAGAGGCCAACTATTGGTGGGAGTCAAAGCGAGCACTAGAACCTGAAGGTATAATTCCATGGGAGCGATTTACTGAATTGTTTCTAGAAAAGTATTTCCCCCTAGTCTTACAGGATCAGCTAGAGATAAAATTTCTGGAGCTTAAACAAGAAAATCTAAGTGTGACTGAGTATGAGACGAAGTTTACAGAGCTGTCCAGGTTTGCCCCAGATTATATCGATACAGATGAGAAGAAAGCTAAATGATTTTAGCAAGGTTTGAAACCATGGCTTAGGAGTAAGGTAGCAGCTTTTGAGTTAAGGTCGTTTGTTGCAGTGGTTCATAAGGCAATGATTATAGAAGGAGACAGTGAGTTGTCCCAGAAAGAACGAGAGGGAAAGAAGAGAAAGACAGAGACTACGGAAGGGAGTCAGCATTTTGGTAATTCTTAGAACCGTTTCAACAAGAAACCAGAGTTTCAGCAGGGTAAATATGTTGGATGTAAGAAGCCAGAACCAGGAAATGAAGGACCAAGTAATCGTATCCAAGGTGCTAATCAACAGAAGGGTAATCGACCACCGATCCCATAATGTCAGACTTGTGGAAAGAAGCATGCGGGAGTTTGTAACAAGGCCAATATTGTTTGTTTCAAGTGTAAGCAGAAAGGACATTATGCAAGTGAGTGTAAAGCTCCAAAGCGAGGACCTCTGAGTACAGGTTGTTTCAAGTGTTGAAAGCCAGGGCATATTTCTCGAAACTATAAGGCACCAGAGGCCGCACTGAATGTTTTATGGATTACAGCACTGCCACCACCATAGCCAGAGCAGCCAAAGGCCAGAACTTTTAATATGACAATGAGGGATGCTGTGCAGAGCCCAGAAGTAATTGCAGGTACGCTTCCCGTCAACTCAGTAAATGCTAAGGTGTTAATTGATTCTAGAGATACAAGATCCTTTATTTCTAAGGAATTTGTTGATAAGTTAAATTGCGAAGTTCAGCCGCTAGAGAAGGCTTTAAATATAGAAATAGCTACTAAGGAACGAGTCCTTGTTAATCAAGTTTGTCCACATTGCGATATTGAGATAGCAGGACATCCTTTTTATGCCAACTTGATACCCTTCAAGCTGGGAGATTTTAATGTCATATTAGGAATGGATTGGTTAGCGGAGCATAACGCCCAAATCGATTGCAAGGATAAGAAAGTGAGATTGCAAGCCGCAGATAAAACGAAGGTTCTCTTTAGAGGAGAAAAACAAGTAAAGAAATTTCTTACTATGATGCAAGCTAAAAGATTGCTACGTCAAGGATGTGAAGCTTATTTAGCGCATGTCGTAGACA
>PHNY01095469.1:21277-33893 GCA_003724115.2 Anethum foeniculum
AGAGACTCCTAGAATAGAAGATATTCCCGTTCTTAACAAATTTCCAGACGTGTTTCCTGATGAATTTCCAGGCTTACCACCAGATGGTGAGATCGAGTTTGCTATTGATTTAACTCCAGGTACAGAACCAGTTTCGAAAGGTCCTTATAGAATGGCTCCAATGAAAATGAAGGAACTAGCGATGTAGTTGCAAGATCTTTTGGATAAGGGAGTTATTAGGCCTAGTGTGTCCCTATGGGGTGCACCAGTGCTTTTTGTAAAGGAAAAGGATGGTAGCCTAAGATTGTGCATCGACTATCACGAGCTTAACAAGTTGACCATCAATAACAGATATCCGTTGCCTTGAATCGACGATCTATTTGATGAACTGAAGGGAGAGCTGTGTGGTTTTCCAAGATTGATTTAAGATCGGGATACCATCAGCTCAAGATTAAGCCAGAAGATATTCCCAAGACAGCGTTTCGCACCAGGTATGGTCTTTACGAGTTTTTAGTAATGGCATTTGGATTAACAAACGCACCAGCAGCATTTATGGACTTGATGAACAGAGTCTTTAAGAAATATTTAGACAAGTTTGTGATTGTGTTTATCGACGATATTTTGATCTACTCGAAGACTGAAATAGAGCATGCTGAGCACTTAAGAATAGCTTTGGAAACCTTACGGAAGGAACGACTTTACGCGAAGTTTTCCAAGTGTGAGTTCTGGTTACGCGAGGTACAATTTCTTGGCCATGTGATCAGTAGTGAAGGAATAAAAGTGGATCCCGCTAAGATCGAGGCTATCATGAATTGGGAAATACCGAATATGCCTACAGAAGTTAGAAGTTTTATGGGATTAGCTGTTTATTATCGAAGATTTATCAAAGACTTTGCGAAGATAGCTACGCCATTAACGAAGCTGACTAGGAAGAATGAGATATTTGAATGGAATGATAAATGCAAGAAAGTTTCCAGGAGTTAAAACGAAGATTGGTGTCAGCACCTGTTTTAGTGTTACCAAACGATCAAGGGAATTTTGTCATCTATAGCGATGCTTCTCATAAAGGATTAGGATGTGTTTTGATGCAACATGATAAAGTCATCGCATATGCTTCCAGGCAATTGAGGCCTCACGAACAGAAGTATCCGACGCATGATCTCGAGTTAGCTGCAATAGTGTTTGCACTGAAGATTTGGAGACATTACTTGTATGGTGAAAAGTGTGAGATCTACACCGACCACAAGAGTTTGAAGTACATTTTTACTCAAAAGGAGCTCAACATGCGACAAAGACGCTGGTTGGAGCTGATTAAAGACTATGAGTGTTCCATCAACTATCATCCTAGAAAAGCGAACGTGGTAGCAGATGCCTTAAGCAGAAAGGAGAGATTGAATTTGATAACTTCATCAGACGAATTGGTCAGAGAATTTGAAAAGCTGGAAATAGAGGTTCATATTCCGGGTACTACTTCAGATGTGCTTTACACAATGATGTTTCAGCCAGAGTTGCTAGAGAAGATTAGAAGATGTCAAGAAGAAATTATGGTCCATGAGAGAGACAGCTTGACTGGAGAAGAAGTGAGGAGTCAAAAGGATAATAAAGGGATCTTAAGGTTTTCTTCTCGTATCTGGGTGAATAATGTGGCAGAGTTAAAGGATGAGATTCTGAATGACGCTCACAATTCCAGGTATTATATTCACCCCGGAAGTACTAAGATGTATCGAGACTTAAAGGAAAACTTTTGGTGGCCTAATATGAAAAAGGAAATTGCGGAGTGGGTAAGTAAATGCTATACTTGCCAGAGAGTTAAAGCGGAACATCAAAGGCCTAGCGGACTACTTCAGCCATTGGACATATCCGAATGGAAGTGGGAGCATCTAGCCATGGATTTCGTGGTAGGATTACCAAGAACCAGAGCTGGTCATGACGCAATTTGGGTTATTATCGACAGGTTGACTAAGTCAGCACACTTTCTTCCGATCAACGAAAGGTTCTCGTTGGACAAGTTAGTTAATCTATATCTGAAGGAAATCATAATGCGTCATGGGGTTCCTGTATCAATTGTATCAGATCGAGACCCACATTTTAACTCAAGATTTTGGAGACAATTCCAAGAATGCCTTGGAACAAAGTTGAATATGAGTACCGCTATCACCCGCAGACTGAACGATTCAGACCATTGAAGATATGCTCAGAGTATGTGCCATAGATTTCAAGGGAAATTAGGACGAGCATTTGCCATTGGTGGAATTCTCCTACAACAACAGCTATCATGCGAGCATTGGAATGCCACCTTACGAAGCTCTGTATGGAAGGAAATGTAGATCTCTTGTATGTTGGGAAGAAGTGGGTGAAAGGAAGATTTTAGGCCCTGAATTGATTCAGCAGACAAAAGAAAAGGTTGAACTCATTCGGAAAATGTTAGTAGCTGCTCAAGATCGTCAACTCAAATACGCGGATCAAACAAGAAAAGATATGGATGTCGAAGTGGGAGAGCCAGTGTTTTTAAAGATATCACCATGGAAAGGTTTGACCAGATTTGGTAAAAAGGGAAAGCTTAGTCCAAGATATGTTGGTCCATACGAGATTTTGAAGCATGTTGGAAAGGTCGCCTATGAATTGGCTTTACCTACTCACATGGAGCATATTCACAATGTTTTCCATGTATAGATGCTCAAGCGTTATAAACATGTGATAGAGTATGAATCGATAGAGTTTCAGCCAGATCTATCCTATGTTGAGCAACCCATAAGGATTTTAGATCGTAAAGAGATGGAGTTAAGAAATAAGTCAGTGTCTTTGGTTAGAGTGTTGTGGAGAAATCCTAGGGTTGAAGAATCAACCTTGGAGTTAGAGAGTGAGATGCTTGAAAAGTATCCTCACCTATTTTCTTAGCGTGATTCTGAGGACAGAATCCTTTTAAGGGGGGAAGGATGTAATATCCGGGATTTTCGCGACTATTTTTGTGATATATTAAGTGAAATATTATGTGTTTTAAAATTTAATTGTGCATTTTTGGCCTTATCTGTTACGTGTTATGTGCCTAGTAATATCCTGTACGGTCCAGGATATTTTCTGAATATTTTACGTTATTTTATTTCGCTTTAAATGGGTCTGGTTTGATTTTAAATTAATTAGAAACAAATTTGTACAGCCCATTCATACCGTTTTTCATTCTGAGCTTCATTTTGTCAATTTGAGCTTTTAATATTAAAATCCGGGCTTTTCTAGTAATTTAGGAAATTTTCTCGTTTTTCAAAAATTATCGGACCGGGCCCCTACGGGTGCCTCGGGGCTTGCTAAAATCATACTTTAAATTTTATAAAATTATCGGTTGATCAAATATTTTATATTTTTGCATTTTTGAATTATTCGTAATTTTTGGGAAATTTTGGCATATATATTGAATTTATTTAAAATATTATTTTAAAAATTGAGACCCCATAAATTATAGTTTCGAGCTATTTATTTTCATTTAATGATATAATTAGACCCTAATTGTAATTAGGGGATATATTTTGATAAATATAAATTGATTTTAGTTAATTAAATAAATTATAGAAAATCAGAAAACAACCAGATAATTATCAGTATGGCGGTGGTGTTCTTTAAAACAAGGATCGAATCGATCGAGAGTTGAAGGTGATTCCGGCCACCAAATTGAGTGTTCTAGTGATCAATTTGAAGGTCTTCATTTATACAATCAGTTTCCGTTACCAGTTTTTACAAACGGTAATCAAATTGAACTTTTCGATTTTGTTTATGATCGACTAAATTGGGTTTTGTTTATGTGTTGATTTTTCGCCCAATTTGTTGTTATAATTAGCTTCAGTGAGGTGTTCATAGTTGGTTTATGCTATTTATTCGTGTGTTGTATTGTCAGAATTAGTAGTCGAGTTACATAAGTTTTGCCGGAATTTCAATTTGATTTTTCGGTTAATTTGTTGCACGTTCACTGCTGTTGATGATTTGGTTACGTTGGTATAATCTTAAGCTTTGATTTCGTGTATTAAGTGTTGATTTTGGTTGAATAATTATGGGTAACGACTTTCCGACGAGCTTCGCCGGACTTGGCTTCGATTTCGACCGGAATCTACAATTCTGAATTGCGGTGTTGTTGCTGTTGTTTGTGTTGTGTTGTTGGCTGGATATTGATCAAATTTGCAGGAGAAACCATGCTGAAAACCCTGTGTTTGGCAGTGTTTTTTCCTCGCCGGATGTGGGGACGACGCCGGATTCTGGAAAAATCCGGCAGTGTTCTTCAATTGCCAGCGGGTTGTTCTTCGCTGACCAGGCCCGTTTGACCCAGCAGAAAACCCGGTTTTGATCCTGTTGAAATGAAATAACAATATGATTTTATGTTTATCGAATTTTGATTTAAAAATAAAATATAAAATCATAAATTGATTTTATAAATTACTTAATAATAATTTATTTAAATACCAGATTAATTAAAAATGATAAAAAGTTGGTTTATTTTAAATCTTTAATTATTTTAAATTTTTTCTGAAATTGAATTATTCATTTATTTAATTACTTAAATTAATTGATTATTCTTGAATAATTAATTTATTTATTTAATTAATAAATGATTTAATTCTTAAATAATTTTCTAAAATTCTAAAAATCAATTTAAATTGATTAAATTGATTAATTAATTATTTTTAATAGTTAATTAATTTATTTAATTCATTTTATTAATTTTTATGGATTAAAAATGATTTGTGAATCAAATTATTTTTAATAATTCGATAACAAATGAACCGCTTGTCCGATCGAGACGAAACGAAGTTTGTTTGCTTCAGAAAAATATCACGATTCTTTTAAAATAGTTATAAGTATAAAAATTTATTTTAAAAATGGGGTAATTATTTTACGAACTATTTAGCGGACCGGTATTCGTCGGAAAGTGAGTTTTGACCTGTTTTTGATTTTAAACGTATCGAAACGAACTGTTTGACGAACTGAACTAAATGTGACGAGTCTTATGTGCTATGTGCATTATGTGGCTACGTGCAGTATGTGACTATATGTGTTGCTTGCCTATGTGACCAGTAGTGTTAGCCAGCTAATAATATTATTTATATATAATATCTTTTATAAAGGGGTAAATGAATGGGTAGACGTTAGTTGTTGGGACATAGAAATACGTCGACTGAGTTGTTGCCTGGTTTACTAAAATAGTATTTTGGATTCTAGAATCGAGACCAGGAGTTAGCCAGGCAGTCGAGGTTGGACTTAAATAATCTGATTTGCATTGCTAGCTTGCCAGGCAAATGATTTTTCCCTATTTTAAATTCAGAATAGTCAATTATTTACATTCAGAATTGCAACTGTTTTATAAATATTCCTGTTAGCTCATTATAGCTCAACAATCTATAGTTTATTGCGACTCTGTTATTCTAGTAACTGTTCTACTAGAATATTATTCCTTTGCGAGGATAGATAGTGACAACTATGCTATCCAAATATATTCTATACAGTGATAATTATTTATTGGATTAGCGGATAACTAATTGTTCGAGTTATTCCGCCATCAGTCAATGAGATCACTCCGGAGCCTGTGAGATGGCGAGTGGTTGATAAGGAGATTGATTGAACCGACTCCTCTTCTTGAGATTGGAAAGGCGTAAGTGGCCGAGATGCCGGCCCAGCGATTATTATTTTGGCCAATGTGTGCCAGGGTACCTATAAAGATTTGTGGACTGGTGACGGGTAGAAATACTCGGAGCCTACCGGCGTTGATTCGCGACTGATCATCGGCTGCAACATAGCGTCGTACTTGGTTTCCAATTTAATTTATTGTTGTAATCGCCAATAAAGGCAAACAAAGGTTAACAATTTATTTGCTTTTACAGTCTTTCATATATTGCTATCCTGAGATTGTTTATACTTGTTTATTAGTTAATATAGCTTGCTGAGCAATTATGGCTCACCCTTGTTTATCTTATTTAATCTTTCAGTTAAACCCGAGCATGGCCATCATTCGTCATACAGCCAGAAAGGCTGTGTATCGAGGACCCCAAAGGAGGGTTAGGTTTCAGATACCTGAGCAGGTAGGCTTTTTGGAGTGTAAAGACTGCGTAGATAGATGTTTTGTAATAAAACCTGAAATAGTTGTAAAACTTAACTAGTCTTTTGGTTATTGGCGTAACTTCTTTTCGAAGTTATTCTAGTAACACTAGGTGGCTGGTTATAACTTTATATTTTGTTGGAGCCTGTTTCATATCAAACCTGTGATCGATCCAGTGGTAAGGTAAAGGTTGTCGTAGTTATTTATATTTTATTATTATTCAGGTTGTGTTTTATTTTATGTTGGTTCGTGAGTCCCAAATTTTATTGTAGGAATATCAGTCTTTAGTGCTTCAGAGTTTGAAACTGGATCCTGAACAGTCTGAGCATCTGATCCTGTTACAAAATCACTCTGAGCACCTGCATTTGAAAACAAGTTAAAACTTAAATCTCTATATTCTTTTAAAGTGGTTTCACCACTCCTCCACAGCAGCATGAACTTTGCCTGTTATGTCTAGTACAAATGCAGAATTCTTCAAGTTGTCGGTTCAACTTTTGCAGGTGAAGGTTCTTGTATGACTGGAGGTTGTGGAAGTGCTACATCCCTTTGAGATGTAGGTTCTTGTGGCTCCCCTTCCTCTTCTGAAGAGTTGTCTTTAGGAACTTCATAAAGCATAACTCCAACAACTTTCTTTTTCAGCTTGAATATGAGTTTTGTTGTCTAGATGTCAGCATCAGAGCTTGAGCTACCAATATCAGCAGTTGGAGCAATGTCTTCTTTAGCCCTTTAAACAGAAGGTTTGTGTTACAGGGTCAGAGGTGGCTACTGCATCATATTGAGATGCAGGTTCTTATGGGCCTGACCCCTGCGGATAATGGTGAGGTTTGAAAACCCTCCTAGCTCTTACATTTTCAATTTCAGATATGGTGCTCCTTGTCTTACACCTCTTTTAAGGTGGAGAAACATCAGCATTTGGCACCATATCTTCAGCCTTCTTTTTTTCAATTTCAGTTGTCTTGAACAGCCTTTTTCTCTTTATGACTGGCACTTGGATTGAACCTTGTCCATTATGTCCTTTGGCTGCTGTTGTAGGCCTATTAGACTTTAAATTCTTGAATTTTGATGACAGAGGAGCATAGTTTTCTTTATTTGAGTTTGTGGCCTCATCTACCAACTTTTTTTTTGGCTGAGAAGCCTGTTGTCCACCTTGTATCCCCTATGATCTATCAGTATATAAGGGTTGGTGAGAAGTCCTTGGTCTTGCACGCTGTGAAGCATCAGAGTTTGCTAACTTCTTTGATTTTACAACAGATGCCTGTTGAGAGACACCTGAGGTGGAAAGTGTTTGAGGTGTGGAGCTAGGGTTAGTTGCAGGAGGTTGTCCTGTGGCTGCCTGCAACAGTGCTCCCTGTACATTTTCCACACCATACATAGTAGGCATAGTTTCAAGTAGCACTTTCCTGACATGTGCACGTACTCTAAATGGAGGCATTGAGGCATTCCTTCCATCCCTTGAAATGAGATCTTTAAAAGCTCTTTTGTTCAATTTAAAACTATCTATTCTATCAGCATCTACAATTTCTACATTAGAATAGGAGTATATAAAGATAAGATGACAGAATCTAGCATAGTAAACAGTTCCTATATCAGCAGTTAGTCTATCACCTATGAATTTCGATAACACATTACCAAAATCATAATGGGGGTCATAGATTAAGGAATACCCAATATGCTGTGACATCTGAGGAAGTACATCAAAGTTTGTGCACTTGTTGGAGAATGCCCTTGTGATACAATCAAAAAAGAAATTCCATTCCTTCCTCAACCCAGGGCATTTCAGTTGACCCAGTTTGTCAAGAGATCCATTCTACCCAATCAAGGTGAAAAGGTCCTTCATGGCTCTATCACCTGTGAAGATTGTATACCCATCGTGAGTCGGGAGATTAAGAGCAGCTCGAACAATTTGAGGTGTGACAACCTTTTCTTCATCACCATGGGAGAAAATGATGCTTGGTGTGCCAGTATCACCACCATCATCAAAAGTAGCAGTTCTCCAGAACTCGAAAACTTGTTTACCAGAGATTAATGGTGGATTTGTTAAAGCAAAACCCACCTCACTTGATTTCAGAAAATCTTCAATCGAATGGAAATCATCATCTACTCCATCATTATCAATGATGGCTACATAGTTGTTGTTCACAAACTCTGCCCCATTAATAAAGAATGCCTTGCTTGTCATTGATTTAGTGAATTGAAGATTTTAAGATCTAGGGTTTCAGAGTTTAGAGAAGTTGAATAGAGAATATATAGAGAGAGAGAGAAAGAGAGAGAGAGAGAGATGAGAGTATAGATACAGAAAATTGTAAAATTGAACTCAAAATAATTTTGAAAAACACTTTTAGTTACCTCTCTCTTACCATTACTGAACATGGGCACATGGGCTGGACACTTGTTAGCTTTTGAATGACTAGTACATAATTAGTGACACAGATACATATGCAATAATTACGCGTACACAGTTAATAAAATGATTACACAACACTACACGCAATATATCAACCATTTCTCACACAATATAATTAGCTGTCTGCCAATCAATTAAAAATCCATTCATTTATTTAGAGGACACACAAATTCTATTATTTGAATTTAAAATAAAGACTGACGATTGATAGTAGTTGACCATTGACTCGTATTAGAGTTTACAAACTCTGATATACCAAAAACTTCAGAGTTTAAGAACAAAAATTAGTAACATGGTATTAGTATTTAACATAGTTTCATAAATACTCAAGTAAGAATACAAACTCTAAATTTGATTTACGTTAAACATTCACAGCTATTCATTAGTGTTTGAGAAGTGACCAGTTATCATTCCTAATTCATTCACCAATCTTGTAAAAGTAGTTTCACTCAATGGTTTGGTGAATATATCTGCTAGCTGTTGATCTGTAGGCATAAAATGTAATTCCAATGTCCCTTCCATTACATGTTCCCTAATGAAATGATATCTTATGCTGATGTGCTTTGTCATTGAGTGTTGAACTGGATTTCTTGTCATTGCAATAGCACTTTGATTATCACAATATATAGGAATCTTAGAATTTTTTATCCCATAATCCAGCAATTGATTCTTCATCCAAAGAATCTGAGCACAACAGCTTTCTGCTGCAATGTATTCATCTTCTGTAGTGGGAGTGGAAATTGATTTTTGTTTCTTGCTAAACCAAGAAACCAATCTGCCTCCAAGAAATTGACAGCTTCCACATGTGCTTTTTCTGTCAATTCAGCATCCTGCAAAATTTGCATTTGAGCAACCTATTAGCCTAAAGTCTGAATCTCTAGGATACCATAATCCCAGATTCATAGTTCCTCTGAGATACTGGAAAATTCTCTTCACAGCTATTAGGTGAGGTTCCCTTAGATCAGCTTGAAACCTTGCACAGAGACAGGTAGCATACATGATATCTGGTCTATATGCAGTTAGATAGAGTAGAGAGCCAGTCATCCTCCTGTAACTGGTTGTATCTATTAATGCTCCAGTGTTTTCTGGTGTATTTGGCTTGATTAATGAAGATTCCTTCATCAATATGTTTGACTTGTAATCCCAGAAAATAACTCATTTCCCCAATCATACTCATTTGGTATCTAGACTGCATAAGCTTAGTAAATTTCTAACAGAGTTTGTCATTAGTAGAACCAAAAATGATATCATCAACATATATCTGGACCAATAACAGTTCCTTAACATGATTTATATAAAAGAGTGTTTTATCTATTGTACCTCTTTTGAAACCACTTTCCAGTAAAAATTGAACAAATGTTTCATACCATGCTCTTGGAGCTTGTTTCAGTCCATAGAGTGTTTTATCCAATCTGTAGACATGATTTGGATACTTGGGATCAATAAACCCTGGAGGTTTTTTAACATAAGATTCCTCTTCAAGTTCATGTTAAGAAAAGCACTCTTCGAATCCATTTGAAAGACTTTAAACTTCATGTGAGCAGCATAGGCCAAAAAGATTCTAATGGCCTCTATCCTTGCAACAGAGCAAATGTCTCATCATAATCAATTCCTTCTTGCTGAGAATACCCCTTTGCAACTAACCGTGCTTTATTCCTTGTAACAATGCCCACACTGTCAGTTTTGTTTCTGAATACCCACTTAGTACCAACAATGGATCTGTTCTTTGGTCTTGGTACCAGTCTCTATACTTTGTTCCTTTCAAATTCATTTAGCTCCTCTTGCATTGTTGTGACCTAATCAGCATCTTGAAGAGTTTCATCCACTTTCTTAGGTTCATTCAGAGATAGAAAAGAATGATAGAGACACTCATTTTCAGTTGCAGTTCTTCTAGTCTGTACACCTTTATCAGGATCTCCAATGAATAAGTCAGGTTTATGTGACTTTGTCCATTTCCTAGCTTTAGGAAGTTGGCTTCTAGAACTGGAAGATTCATCATGATCCATAGTGTCTCCTTATTGATTTTCAATAGTACTTCCCCTGAAACAGTGCTTCCATTTTTATCAGAATTTGTTTTATCAGTATTTGAGTAATCAGTATTTGATGAACTACCTTATGATGTTTTTTCTGGTGAAATAGACTCTTGAATAAGATCATGCTTCTCCTCTTCAACATGTGCTTCATTATTTGAATTTTGATTACCATTAGTGAATAATGGTTCATCAGAGTCTGATGGAATATCAGTACTTGCACTATTAGTATTTGCAGAAATATCATGATTTAACTGATCATTATCAGTTGATCATGATCATCAGCATCTTCTAGACCTGTAATTTTCTTGTCAACAAAAGACATATGAATTGATTCTTTGATCACCCATGTCCTCAAGTTTTAAACTCTGAAAGCTTTTGTTGACAGTGGATAACAAACAAAAATACCTTCATCATCTTTTAGATCAAATTTTGTCAGCTGTTCTGGATGAGTTTTGAGAACAAAACATTTACAGCCAAATATGTGAAAGTACTTCAAATTTGGCTTTTTGTATTTCACCATTTCAAATGGTGTCTTCCCATGCTTGTTAATTAGTGTTGAATTTTGAGTAAAAAAAGCAGCTTACACAACTTCTACCCAGAAATAAGTTGGCAGCTTTGCTTCTTCAAGCATGGTTCTAGCGGCTTCTATGAGAGTTTTGTTCTTTCTTTCAACAACTCCATTTTGTTGTGGAGTTCCAGGAGCTGAAAACTCCTACTTAATTCCTTTTGACTTACAGAACTCTTCCATGATTGAATTCTTGAATACAGTGCCATTATCACTTCTAAGGATTTTCACAGTATGATTTGATCCTTTTTCCAGTTCTCTAATATGATAAAGAAAAACAGATGAAGTTTCATCCTTTTTATGCAGAAAATACACCCATGTATATCTTGTGAATTCATCAACAATGACAAGTGCATATCTCTTCTTAGCTATTGACATCACATTTACTGGACCAAAGAGATCAATATGTAGTAAATGATATGGCTCAAGAATTGAGGATTCAGTCTTACTCTTGAAAGAAGATTTTATTAATTTGGCCTTCTGACAAGCATCACAAAGACCATCAGGAGTAAACTGTGCTTTGGGCAGACCTCTTACAAGATCTTTCTTCACCAATTCATTAATGTTATTGAAATTCAAGTGAGAAAGTCTTTTGTGCCAATTCCAGCTTTCTTCAATTGAAGCTTTACTCAGTAGACAAACTTCTGAGCCATCAGTATCTATAGAAAGCTTGGCTTCATAAATGTTACCATGTCTGTAACCTTTCAAAGCAATTTTGTCAATTGAAATACTGACAATTTCACAATGATCTTCATAAAAATCCACATGATAACCTTTGTCACAGATTTGACTCACACTGATCAGATTATGCTTGAGTCCTGCAACTAGAGCAACATTCTCTATGATGACATTCCCAAGATTGATTTTTCCATATCCCATAGTCTTTCCTCTGTTGCCATCACCATAAGAAACACTTGGGCCAGCTTTCTTCTTAAACTCTAATAGCAGTGATTTATTTCCAGTCATATGTCCTGAACAACCACTGTCCAGAACTAGAATATTTTTTCCTGATACTCTGTAAAGTCACTAGTTAGAGTTTTTAAGGACCCAGACTTTCTTGGATCCTTTCGGCATATTAAGTTTGTTAACATTTGCAGCAAAAGATTTTTTATCAGAGTTTATGCTAATAGTCTCAATATCAGGAGTTACACATGCAGAATTAACTTTATTCACTACGCCAAAAATGGCTTCTAGCAACCCTAACAAAGTGTTACTATAGATGCTAAATTATGTTGTCATAGGCCAAAAAAAGGCTATTGGAACACTTTTTGGGTGTTAGGTGTAACGCAGTAACCATAGGTATCCATGGTAACATCAGTGTCATTCTATGGTAACACAGCAAATTATGTTACTATAGATATCAACTGCAACATCTTTTTTATCCTATAGCAACACAGATTTTGTGTTGCAGTAGATGTATTTATTCACAAAAAAAAAGGTGGGCCCCACATGCGGGGCCCACCTGTTCACTGTGCTGTCTATTACAACACACATATTGCAACACACTTGATGTTACAAAACAATCTATTTACAATTGATTTAGTACACCTATTGCAACA
>PHNY01095572.1:0-10163 GCA_003724115.2 Anethum foeniculum
TATATATATATCAAAGTAAATATGGTTTCTTGTGCTAAGGAATGTGGCCTAGATGTTTACTAAATGAATCATATAGAAGTATTTTTCCGATTTCTTTTAAAAGGTGTAAAACTATCGACTTGTATAAATATATGTTTAAGTATGGTATGGATTTCTACTTAATTTCATCATGCTAAGCTAGGTGTATCCTGAATTAAATTAGTTAGCAACTTGTATGTGCTTTTAAATTGCCTTCCTAATGATCTATTTTCTTTTTATATAGACTCAAATAAGCATTTCAAATAAAGAGCTTTAACAAAGTGCTGAGGCAAGTTTCTAATTTCTCTTCTTGATCCATTATATTTATGCACTAGCATGTTGCCTCGAAATGTTGTACTTGGCTTATGCATTAACTTCAAAATAACACTTGCTATATATTTTTGTTTTACTTAGGTCCAATCATATCCCTGCTCCGTATTGACTGCAAACTTATACTGTTTGGTCTCGTGCATCTTATTTTCTTACCTCCTTAACATTTTATTCTATTTTATTGGTTGATTAAAAATTTTCCTTTCCTATTGAGTTCTTGTCCTTCTATTTATGCTACGTGACTAGTTAAATATTTCTTAATATAATATGATCATCGAATGTTCAACTTTTTTCCGAAGAACACACTTGACTAGGCTGTATAACCTCTAACAAAGAGGGTATATTAGGGTCACCACATAATGTGATTACCAGGTACCACGAGGGTACTTACAAAAATCTAAAAACACGAAGCATGCTGGTCATTGAGCACCTAGGGGCTGATCACCCCATGTGACGATATTGATATAAAAGTTCAGACCAATTTGATTACCTAGTTCCTTGATAGTGTTAATTCTCTTTGGTTATTTATAGAAAACTAATCCCCCGTGTCAATTTTTTTCATTTAAAATTATGTCATGAATTTGCTTGATTCATAATTTATTTTTTCTAATATTTTTCTTGAGTGTTTAACTTGCTGAGCTTGTGGCTCACCAAATGAAAATTCTATGTTCCAGCTACGAAAAAGTATGGTGTGGGATCGGCTTCGAAAGATAAAAGAAAGGACAAAGTGTAAAAAGTATAGTAGTTTATCCTTTGTTAAAGAATGTAGATTAGTCTGTAAACCTATCATACTTTAGATGGGGTTTATACAATACTTGGGTATTTAAATGTCTTGAAGGAAATCTTGAATATGTACTAGCTAGCTGAAGTATGTATAGGTTATGTATCCTCGAATGACTTATCTACATGTACTGGTCAAAATATTTTTCTTTTTGTGACACTCAAAACTCAGTTTAAGTATAGCATGTTATGGTGTCACAATTCATATTACACTAATCATGCAAGTTTATTTGATATGAGAACTATATACTGAGTATTGTAATAAATAAAAATATAAATTTCCATTATATTTATCCCTCTCTTGTGTCAAAAAAACCAACATGGTATTAGAGTTTAAATGGTCTTAAGGGATTTGTAATTATATATGCACACCCATAACTTCTCGAACGAGAGTTTCAAGTTTGTGGAGGGTTGAACCTAAGAGGGAGAAACAACCTCTTGAAAACAACCCAACACTAAATTAAATCAGGATTTATAAAGATAGATCAACCAAAATTTCAAAGAAGAACATGAAGGAAGGTCAAGAGGATCCAATAACAAGTGACACCGAATTTCAGTATGTCAATATAATGAGAAAGAAAGTATGGCATAGGTGGCCATGAAAGAATTATTATTTTAAGATTATAGGTGAAAGATTTATCATGAAGAAAAGTGCTCCAAAATAGTTATTTAATGTTTACGAAAAGTGTATAAAAAATAAATTTTTTTGAGAAGTGCACTAATAAAAATATTTATGCATAAAAGTACTTCAATAAATTTAAACTTGATGAGAAGTGCATCAATAACTTGAATTTGGTGAGAGGTGCATCATATTTGTGGAGAGAAGTGCTCCATATTTGTGAAGGGAAGCACTCTACCTCTTTAGTTGATGATAAGAAGTATATCGTCATTTAAAATTTTAATTAAATTTTACAGTTTCAACTCATGAGGGAGTGTTGGAATTATGATTCAAAATTGTAATTGAAATATTAATCATTTGATTATGTTTTAATGTTTATTTATTTATAATTAATTATGCAATTCATGTGATACTAATCATGTAAGTTTGTCTAAGTACTACACAGTGAGTATTATAATACATAAAAAAAATAAGTTTGTAATAAACATTATATCTATGTCCCTCTAATGTTAAAAAAAAAACCAACAAGAATCTGGTCAAACTCTAACAAACTCAAACTCTGATGATTCATAATCTGATAATTTTCACAGCATGGTTCAGGGGGAGTCTTATAAAATCCTGTGGAAAATCTGGAAAGTATTTGTGAAGATGCCATGAATTTCAGGGAACATTCAGTTTTAGAAATCAGTTTTCACGTGTAGGAGATGGATTTCACACACCTAATTTGATAATTGGTGATCCTGAAAGTCGAGTACAGACTAGGAGTACTACTCATAACGAGTATTTGTATCACAGTTTTCAATCTCAATGAACCTGAAAAGCTTGACGAAGCGCTTAAAGATGCAGAGTGGGTAACTGAAATGCAAGAAGAGCTAAATGAATTTGAGAGTAAAGTATGGACACTTGTACCAAGGCCAAAGAACATATCTATTCTTGGTACTAAATGAATGTTCAGGAACTACAGTGATAATGATGACACGATAAGACCGTCGCCAAGAGTTTCGTCCAAATATGGACCGAATCCAACTCCAACAGTTTGGTCCATATTTCGTTCCAAAGTAATTTTTTTAATATTATAAATTTTATAATAAAAAGCATTTCACTTTTATATGATATAATCAATGTTGTAAAATTCAGTAATCGAGCCTAATCAGTTGAGGTGCCGACATAGGATTAATCGGGTAAATGGGATTAGTTGGAGCAAAAACCGGATATATTACTTTAATAATAAATTAATATATACATATTATTATTATATATATATATGCACATATTAATAATTTTATAAATAAATATTTAAATATAAAAAAGTATATTTAATTTAAAAAGTAAAGTAAAATAAATAATAATTCACTAAAACCAAATTAATACGTAAATATTAGTCACTACATTTTAGCCATAGATATTGAAAGACAAGTTCATAGGCTACTGCTCTTATCTTCTATATTATAGTTTATGTTGCGTGTTTTCTACAGTAACATCTCGTCTTAAATTTCTGCCATTGAACATTGTGATCATTACAAGATTACCAACCTTTGTCACTGCTACTTCATGTGCAGCTGTGTACTACTCCCTCCATCCCATTATAAGTGACATTTTTTAACCGACCACTATATTAAGATATAAATTTACTGGTCTCTTAGTCTTGGAGCTTGTATCATTAAATGTTTAAATGACTGTCAAATGTAAACTCTTTTTTTCTTTTCTTGCTTAATCCCTCCATAAGCATTCTTAAAAAATAAATTCACTCCCTCCAAATAATTTCATTCCCTCCAAAAATTTTAATATGAAATCTTCAAATTTTAATCTTTTTTATTTTAATTCCCTCCCAAATTTTCAAACCTTCTATTTTATTTCCCTCAGACTCCATCTATATAAAGGACCACTGCAATAATAATCAACTCATTTTTCACTACTTCATGATGAATAGAAAATCCTATTTAAACTTAAATGAGCTCATTCTGATGAAGATCTAAATTATACAGGAGGTACCTTTTTAACTTTTTTTTATTCTTTGATATATATATATATATATATATATGTGTGTGTGTATGTATATATATATGTATGTATATATGTATTTCAAGAATTTTTAAATATAGAATACTTAATTGTTGATTCTAAACTATTTTATTGTTGGTAATTATGATATTTCAGATGAAGAAATTTTATCTCCAGCATCTCAGGAAAACTCCTCACACTTATATTTAAACATTAATATTTTGTATTTAATGTCTCACATTTAATTATGAAAATTTTATTTTAGTTGCTTATAAGTCTTCACATAAAAAATTTATCCTTATTTCAAATTATTTTTTAGGTAGGTATAATGTTTTACTTTATGAAGAAACTTCGTCTCAAGCTCCACTTACACATTTAAACAGTAATTTACATTGTTAAATTTTAATTTTCATGTATTTTAGAATATTTAGATTTGATTCTTTTGTTGATTACAATTTTTTTCATTGTAGGTAGCCATAATCTTTTAAATGAATAAGTGTTGTCACCGGAAGATTTTTTAATTTTGGATCACAATGGTAATCTTTTTAACTTATAATTTTGATGTATCTTTCGTGTGTATTACTATTGTTTTATTACTAATTTTTAATTATATGATTGTAGGTGATTTTACATTTTTGGATGAAGAAATTTTTTATGAATTTTTTACAAGCAATACAGATGGTTAAATTTTTTATTTAAATGAACCTTCTCTACTTGATTTGAATGAGCCTCCTCCTGATGAATCTCCTTATATTGAAAGTAAGATTATAATTTACTTTTTATCTAATCTTTGATCATAATTTTTATTGTAAAATTGAAATTATATTTACTTATCTTTTTTAGAATTTATATTTTTTTTTTGTAAATCATAAAAATGTGTATTACTTTATAAATCTTTTTGTAGATGAAGATATGTCATAGAACACAATCAGGAGGATGAAGAAAAATTTATCAAATAATAAACACCATGTTATTTATCTTGCTATGTTAAAGAGAAGTATAAATGAGAAAATTAAACATGGTATTACAAAAGCTGTTGCAGCACAATTTGGTGTTGCGGTACGTTCTGTTCAACATATTTGAAAACGTGCAAATGAGAATTCAAGCCTGGGAAAAGTTGATATATGAAAATTGTGGTTGCAAGAGAGTGCATATTGATCTTGAAAAATTTAGAAAAATTTCTTTGTCTCAAAGAACAACACTTCAATCTGCTGCGTATGCAATGAATGTCCCCAAGTCAACACTACATATGTGCTATCAAGATGGTACCTTAAGAAGACATAGCAATTCTCTCAAGCCTTTTTTGACGGATAAAAAAATCGGGTTGAGTTTTACTTGTCAATGTTATATAAAAATTCTCTTTCTCATAATCCACAATTTGTTGATATGGAAAATGTTATTCGCATTGATGAGAAATGGTTTTATTTGTCAAAGAAATCAAAGACCTATTATCTGTTTGATGATGAAGAAAAGCCTCACAGAACTTGCAAAAGTAAAATTTTTGTCTTAAAGGTGATGTTTTTAGCTGCAATATCATGACCCCGATTTGACACACAAGGAAATGTAACTTTTTCGTGGAAGATTGGAATATTTCCTTTTGTCATCAAGGAGCCGGCTAAGAGAAGTAGTGTTAATAAAGCTGTTGGAACACTTGAAACAAAAGTTATGGCTTCAGTTGGGAGAGAACAATAAGATCATTCTTGATAGAAAAAGTTTTGCCAGCAATAAGTGCAAAGTGGCCTGATGGAAATTTTAAGACTATTTACATACAACAAGATAATGCAAAAACTCATCTTGACCTAAATGATTCAGAATTTTGTCAAGTTGCCTCACAATGTGGGTTTGATATCCGTTTAACATGTCAGCCAACAAATTCCCCTGATCTAAATATATTGGACCTTGGACTTTTCAATGCTATTCAATCTTTGCATTATAAGGAATCTCCAAAAACCATTGATGAACTCATTAGTGCTATTAAAAGATGATTTCAAGCTTTTTTACCTAGACAGTCTAACATGATATTTTGCACTTTACAACAATGTTTGGTGGAAATATTGAAAGCACACGGCTCCAACAAGTACAATATACCCCATATTAGGAAAACTATTTTAGAGAGACAGGGCAAGCTTGTTAGACAACTAATTTGTCATGCAAAGGTAGTAGAAGATGCATACACTCAGTTAAATTCAAACTAACATGAATGTTTTTTTAGGTGGCAGTACTTTAAATTTGTTGATGTGACTGTGTTTGTGTTTGTTATTTCCTTTGTTTAAGTCCTGTACTTTCATTATATATTCACATGTTTTGTTTTCTATGTTTCTTTATCATCTTGAGCTAACATTTCTCAAAAATTGTTTTACAAAAAAAAGTGTAAGTTGTTTCAACAATAAAGTAACCTCAATTTTTCACATTTTTTTGTCTTTCTCAAAAAATATTTTAAAAGTTATGTTGCATAATATTAAAAAATAATTTATTTATAAAAACAAAAACAGAAGTGAGAATTTGTTTTTGTAGAAACAAAAGTTTGAATTTATTTTTATAATTGTTAGAATATAAGTTTAACTTTTATCGATAAAAACAATATCTCAAATTTTGTTTAGTTTTTATTTAACTCTAAAAGTGTGTTAGTAATTTATTTTGTTACATAAACTAAAACAAAAATAACAAGATCTATTTAAAAAAGAATACATAAATTTACCTAACAAACTTTATGAAGAAAAATGATAATTTAAAAAAGACATAATATAAAAATAAAACATTCATTCATCCAAATTTGATTACAAGATTTAAATTTAGATTGTGATGAGAAATCTAAAAATCAAATCAAGAACATGTTATTACATACTTTTTTAGACTAAACAGATTATTGGAAAAATCAACTTCTCAAACAACATAACACATTTAGTAAATCTTCCACATCATCTAAACAATCTCTTCAGTAGCTGTTCCCGCATAATCTTATCCTTCATCATCTTTTGGATATTCATTCAGATCAAAATCAAACTGTACATCATCCCCGCTCTTTACCATGTATGCATCTTTCTCTTCTTTACTTGCCTCCATTCGTTTGCTTACCTTCATTTTTTGATAAATTAAATATTAAAAGAAGATCTTTTTTTCTATAAAAAAAAAGTGAGATGACAGTACATGTATACACAGCTTTATATAGAAGTACGGGAAGATGGAAGACGTTGAGTATAAGTAGAAGTAATTTATTACTAACATTGGAAAAGTAATATAATTAAGTGTTACAGGTGTACACAAGTGAAAATGTATTCCCACTTTGCTCATAGTTGCGGGAGACCTCATGATCACCTAGAAAATCTAAAAACGTCACTTAATATGGGATTTGAAAAAAGTCAAAAACGTCACTTATAATGGGAGGAGGGAGTACCTTCCTAATATTAAAATGTTAAATTGGGTAAAAGCGGATAGAAATTCAAATTCAAATAACATGAACGAGTATTCTTTCAGAAGCTTCTCTCTTTCTGTCCATAGATTACTACGCCAGTTCGTCAATACTACTCCTTCCCATTCTATTTTGTATTTCAAACTTCAGAACCTTATTGTCCATTCCCAACTACACTATATTCATTTTGAATTCCAAAATTTCAAATTCATACACATAATTTCCAAGAATTCAAATTGATGTCTATATAAACTCTTTCCTACCGTCTCTTCTATTCTCCATGGTTAGTTTTTTCACATATTTTCAATCCTCTTAGTATTCTCTTTACATTAGATTCATATTATGTGCTGTTCCTGCTAATAATTATTTTTTCTTTGTTACAGTTTAGACTTTGCTGGGAAGCTGTTCGATGATATGCCTAAAAGAGAAGGTTCATAAATTTCATAATTTTATGATATTTTTCTTACTAAAGTTGTTGTTAATGGTTAGATTTTATGAATGTTCATGAAAGCTTATCAATATTTGTATATACATTATTGCAGCCTTCCTGCACGAGTTTGTTTTGAGCTAAAAATGATTTGTTTGATATAAGTAAAGCTTGTAGACATTTATGTTTAATTGTGATTTTCTTTTTCCTATAAGTGAAGTAGTAAACTATTGTTTATCTTTGATATAAAATGCACCTCTGAACAATTTATACTTGCAATTTATATTTCAGCTTTATAATCTAGGTGTGCATTTCCTGCCTATTGAAAGTTGAACTATTTAAACTCGTTTGTATCAGTCTGATCTTCTGTTATAAATTAAGCATACTTACACACACTAAGTTACTGATATGTACATCAACACATATGCAGGTTGAGGAGATAAAATGGGGAGGGGTGTGATTATCTCCAATCTAAATAATGGTCGATTATTTTAGAAGGAATAATTTTTTAGGAATGAAGCTATAGAAAATACAGGTTTGTATTGAATGTCTGGGAGGCTCACATGGCATATAGTTTATATATTGGTCCTAAAAGTGAATTTGTTTTCTTTTGTCTAATCGGTTCAAACGGTTGAGATTCTGTGTTTTGTTTATATTTTCTTATTTAAATTTTTTATATTTAAAATATTATAATCTTAGGCCTCGCTATGAAGACTTTCTTAAATTTTATAACATGGTTATAAAATATTAGATTCTAAAAAACAAGTATTAGTTATAATGGTTATAAAATATTAGATTCCATAAAACAAATATTAATCAAATGTTTTGTTAAAAAAAGTATGACCTCATTTTTGTCAGTTTTAGTAATTTTAAGATTAAAGAAACTAACTCATATTTTGCGATTATGAACACATGTTATAATCAATACTTTATTATTACATGTAATTTATATTTATATCCATATTTTTTAAGAATTTATTTTAAAAATCTAATTTATACTTATATCAAAATTCAACTAAATTTATAATCTTAAACTTTAATACATTACTCATGTTGCACAAATTATTCAAGAATTGATATATTTAAAAATTAGAGTAGAAAAGTTTTTATTAACACTTTTGATTTTCTGAAAATATAACTTTTACTATATCAAATTCAACTAAATTTACAATCTTAAATTTTAATACATTCTCGAGTTTCCAATAATTTATTCAGAATAATGAAAAAAAGAACACTACTTTTTTTTTAAAAAAAAATGGATAATTTAAAATTCTAATATTTCAAATAAAAATTACATGTTAATCTGTCTATAAGTTAAAAATAAATCAAAGACTACAGTTAAAAAAAAACTAAAAAGATAACTATGTGCCTTTATATATATGAAGTTCGAAACTTGGTTGAATACGTGGTCGAAAAGATTTTAGAAATAACTTAATTTTTTAGACATATTTGTGTATATTAATATAAAAATTAATTAAAATTGTAATTTGAAATTTCACACATTCTCGATTTGTAAGAAATTTCATTGAAAAATGAAAAGAAAAATCACTGAAGAGCTTCAGGTGCCGATGAACTTTTGCAACTTCTAATTCTGATATCATGAATTAAAATCACATACTACTATGTTTTTAAGTCTAAAATAAATTATAATTTTTAGTTATAAAGTTATAAATGAATAATCATGTTGCATCCGTTATTTAAGAATCAATATATTTACGAGGCTTCAGCAAAGCCGAGGAGTTTCCATTAAAACTTTTGAACTTTTGAAAATATAACATTATGCTTATATCAAAAAGTTTGATATATATATATTGGGGTGAGTTCTAATAAAATCTTTTTAACTTACACACTTTTTCGGACCATTGGATCTAAAAGGATGGAGGGCTGAGATTAAAGAGGCTGATTCCACACTCATTAAAATAAACGGTGGCATTTTTGTAAATAAGTAAAAAAATTTGTCTTTTTTCAAAGGAAATCAGTGTTGCGTGCGTATATCTTAATCACACAGCTTTTGGATCTAATTTTAATTCTCCTCCTCATCTCCTCACTACTCCTCCTCCTCCTCCTCCACCTCCTCCTCTTTTTCTTATTCTTCTTGTTTTTCTTCTTGTTTTTCTTTTTTAGTTCTTTTTCTTTTTATTTTTACGATTCAATCACAAAAGTACTATTTTTTTGGATCTAAGTTTTGGATGATTCTTTGTTACATACAGATTCTCAATGATCAGAAGAAGCTCAGATGTTAACTGCAGAACAGATGTCATCAGTACTTGCATGTCAAAAAGAACAGAAGAGCTGTTCTCATTGAAGAATACGAACAATTTGAAGCCAAGTCTGATGAGAGTCTCACTGACATCTATGATAGATTTCTCACTCTGCTCAACAATCTATCATTGGTGGGAAAGGTGTATGATATGGAGGATTCAAACACCAAGTTTTTGAGAGTGTTAACTGAGGAATGGGAGACTCAGACTTCAATCATATGACATCAGTATGAATTGGAAAAGATTTCTTTGGATGAGATCTATGGCATGCTGAAGACTTATGACTTGGAAGTTCAGCAAAGGAAACAGAGGAAAAGC